>PVKE010016416.1:0-32048 GCA_004027555.1 Craseonycteris thonglongyai | reverse complement strand
TTTTTTATCCTTTGTTTGGTTTATGTGCTGGATTACATTGAATGATTTGCATATGTGGAACCATCCTTGTGCCCCTGGGATGAATCCCACTTGGTCATGGTGAATAATCTTTTTAATGCATTGTTGTATTCTGTTAGCTAAAATTTAAGTTTTTAGCATCAGTGTTCATCAGTGAGATTGGCCTATAGTTTTCCTTGTTGGTATTGTCTTTCCCAGGTTTTGGTATTAGGGAGATATTAGCTTCATAGAAAGAGTTGGGTAGTACTGCCTCCTCTTGAATTTTCTGGAATAGTCTGAGGAGGATGGGCATTAGTTCTTCCTTGAAAGCCAGGTAAAACTCATTGATAAAACCATCTGGTCCAGGCCTTTTGCTGTTGGGCTGGTTTTGGAAAATTATTTCAAGTTCTGTACTGTTGATTGATCTGTTTAGGTTATCCAAATCTTCTTGGTTCAGTGTAGGTAAACTATGTGTTTCTAGAAATTTGTCCATTTTTTTCTAGATTGTCAAATTTGTTGGCATGGAGTCTTTCATAATAATTTGTTATGATTGTATTCCTGCAGCATCAGTTGTAATCTCTCCTCTATCATCCCATATTCTAGAAATATGAGATTTTTCTTTTTGCCCTTTGGTGAGCCTAGCCAGTGGTTTTTCAATTTTATTGATATTTCCAAAGCACCAGCTTTTTGTGGCGTCAATTTTATCTATTGTTTTTCTATTCTGAATTTCATTAAGTTCTGCTTTAATTTTTATAAATTATTTCCTCCTGTTGGATTTGGGGGACCTCTGTTCCTCTTTTCTAGCTCTATGAGATGAGATGTGAAGGTGTTTACTTGTAGTTTTTCTTGTTTCTTGAGATAGGCCTGTAATGATATAAATTTCCCTCTTAATACTGCTTTCGCTGTGTCCCAGAGAGTTTGGTATGTCATGTTTTCATTGTCATTTGTTTCCACAAAATTTTTAATATCGTTTTATTTTCTCTTTGATCCAGTCACTTTTTAATAGCATGTTGTTCAATCTCCACGTATATGTGGTTCTCTCTGCACTTGATCTTTTGCAATTGATCTCTAGTTTCAATGCTATGTGGTCTGTGAATACACTTGGTATGATTTGGACGCCCTTAAATTTGGCGAGGTTGGATTTAAGTCTCAGGATACGGTCTATTCTTGAAAATATTTCATGTGCACTAGAGTAAAATGTATAGCCCTGTGTTACAGGATGGAATGACCTGTAAATGTAAATTATGTCCATTTCCTGTAATGTATCATTTAAAGCTGCAATTTTCTTATTTATTTTCTGCTTGGATGATCTGTCCAATGTTGTCAGGGGGGTGTTTAGATACCCTACTATAATTGTATTTTCGTCATATTCTCCCTTTAGATCTGTTAGTAGTTGCTTTATAAATTTTGGTGCTTCCTGATTGGGGGCATATATATTGATGAGTGTCATGTTTTCTTTTTGTATTGTCCCTTTTATCAAGATGTAATGTCCATCGTTATGTCTTACTATTTGTTTTATCCTGATGTCTTTTTCATCAGAAATTAGTATGGACACTCCAGCTTTTCTCTGACTGCCATTTGCCTGGAGTATTGTTTTCCATCCTTTTACCCTGAGTCTATGTCTGTCCCTGTGCCTCTTTATTGGTGAATTCAGTCCATTTACATCCAGGGTGATGATTGATATATGAGGATATCCTGTATCCATTTCTGCTTTTCTTTTTATTTTTTGTTGTCCCAACTTTTCTTCATTTATTTTGATTTCTTGATACGGGTTGGATACCCTCCTTCAGTGTTTCTTGGAGTGCCAGTTTTGAGCTGAAGAATTCTCTCAGCTTCTGTATATCTGAAAAGGCCTTAGTTCCTCCTTCATATCTAAAGGTTAATTTTGCTGAATAGTTGATTCTTGGCTGGAAATTTCTCTTTTAATATTTTGAAGATTGGGGTCCACTCCCTTCTGGCTTGCAAAGTTTCTGCTGAGAAGTCTGGTGACAGCCTGATAGTTTATCCTTTGAAAGTTATATTTTGTTTTTCCATGGCAGCCTTGAGGATTTTTTCTTTGTCTTTGGTTTTTGTCATCTTCAGAACAATGTGCCTTGGAGAAGATCTGCTAGGGTCTAGGTAGTTAGGGTTTCTGCTTTCCTTTGGATTTGGGGCTGTAATTCTTTCCAGAGGTTAGGAAAATTCTCATCCACTATTTGTTTTAGTAGACTCTAAGAAGATTTCATTTCGCTTTTTTCTGCTACCCATATTATTCTAAGATTGTTCTTTCTTATAGAGTCAGAGAGTTCTTGTAGGGCTTTTTCATTTCTCTTGATTCTCATTTCCGTTTCTTCTTCCCTCTGTGACATTTCCATATTACTATCTTTGATTTCACTCATCCTTTCCTCTAGCTGGTCAGCCCTGTTTTCTATGCTTGTCAGCTCTTTTTTCAGCTCTCCCATGATGCCTTTCATTTCGAAGAGTTCCTTTTGGTTCTGCTCTATCTTCTCAATTTTATTGGTAAAGTACTCATTTTGCTCAGAAAATTTCTTGCTGAGGTCATTTAACTGTGTCTGGGTACTTTGCCAGCATTGAGTGAGCTCTCTGAGCGTCTTGATTATTGTAGCCCTGAATTCTGTTTCACTTAAATTTGATTCCAATTGTGCAAGCTCCTTTTCTAAAGAATGCCCTTGATCTTGTGGAGGGGCTTTGGATTCTGAGTTGTGCATTCTTTTTGCCTTGAACATGAGTCTGATTTTCCTCTGGGGGGTTGCCTATCAGGTGGGCTTCTCAGTTGTGGGAGGAGGAGATATTGGGAGAGGGTTGGGGGAAGCCGACAGCTTCTGTGCCTTGGGGCTTTTCATTAGGTTGCTGACTTAGCCCTTAGAAGGGAGGGTAGTGAAGGTGTGGTTCTGGGGGTGGGGGCATGGGAGTAGGAGCTAGGGCTGGCCTGAGACACAATAGCAGATTCCTCTGTCCACAGGAAGGCTCGTGGCTCAGTGTGGGAGGGGTGAGCAGCTCAGGGCTTTTTTTCCCCTCTGGCCGGGCTGCTTTTTTGATGCATTTGTGAGCCTGCCTGCCGTGGCGGGAGCTCAGCAGTTGTGCGGGCCGGCGGGGCTTGGCAGAGGCTCGGCTGCAGCACAGCGGGCTGCTCTGCAAGGTCTCAGAGCACTCCGGATTTATTTTAAGCCCGTCTAATGCAGCCGAGCGTGCTCCCTCCGTGTCCACTGTGTCACTGCCCTCACTCCAAGAGCCCTGTCTTCAAAAGTGCTCCCTCACAGTCAACTCTAGGATCTCAGCTGTATCTCCTCTGTGAATCAGGGGTGCTGAGCTACTGTGGACTGATTCCCTGCTCTCACCCTGCCTGCCTGGAAGTGCAGCTGCCCTGCTCCACAGTCCCTGTTCCACCTTAGGCTCTGTGATCTGATTAGGGCACCGCGTGTCATCCCTTGAGTTCGGATGTTAAATTGTCCCCAGTCTTGTGGGGCTTCCACACTCCTTAGGTCTCAGCTTCCAGCCCACCCTCGATCTAGCTCCACTTGGACCGTAATCCCCCAACTCCATTTGTTTTTGCCAGCCCTGGGCCGTGCTCCGCGTCCGTGTTTCTGAACTGCTCCTCTTACCCTTCCCTCTCCCTCTCTACCCTTTTTTCTCTAACCTTTGGGTGTAGTTCTGCGTTGTGTGGTTCTCTCAGTTGAGGGTGCTTCTCAGGATTTCTTCTGTGGATTCCCCTTTGTTCATAGGTTTCTTCCCAGGTAGGTGTCTGGGTTTTCCTCTCATGCAGCCATCTTTTCTCCAACCCCCCTATTTATTTTCTAATTTGGGTTATTTGTTGTTGTTGTTGTTGTTGTTTTTTCCCTTAATGAGCCTAGCCAGGGCGTTGTTAATTTTATTAATTTTTTCAATGAACCAGCTCTTAGTTGCATTAATTTTTTCTATTTGTTTTTTTCATTCTTTTTCTCATTTAGTTCTGCTTTAATTTTTACTATTTCCTTTCTTCTGCTGGCTTTCGGTGTTTTTTGTTCTTCTTTTTCTAGTTCTTGAAGATGTGATATTAGGTTGTTTACTTGTGATATTTCTTGTTTCTTGAGAAAGGCCTGTAGTGATATAAATTTTCTTCTTTATTATTGCTTTTGCTGCATTTCAGTAATTTTGGTATGTAGTGTTTTTATTGTCATTTGTTTCTATGTTTCTTTTAATCTCTTCTTTTGTTTCTTCCTTCATCCATTCATTTTTTAATAACATGTTGATTAATCTCCAGGTATATGTGGTTTTTTCTGCCTTCTTTTTGTAGTTGAACTCCAATTTCAAAGCTTTGTGATTGGAGAATACACTTAGTATGATTTCAATCTTTTATATTTGCTGAAGCTAGCTTTGTGTCCCAGCATGTGGTCTATCCTTGAAAATGTTCCATGTGCACCAGAAAAGAATGTATAGTCCTTTGTTTTAGGATGAAGTGTCCTGTGAATGTCAATTATGTCCAATTGCTCTAATGTATCATTAAGGTTGATATTTCTTTCTTTATTTTTTGTTTGGACGATCTATCCATGGCTGTCAATGGGGTGTTTAAGTCCCCTACTATAATTGTGTTTTTGTCAGTTTCTCCTTTTAGATCTGTTAGTAGTTGCTTTGTAAATTTTTGTGCTTCTTGGTTGGGGGCATATATATTTATAAGTATGGTATCTTCTTGTTGTGTTTTCCTGTTTATGATTATGAAATGTCAATTTTCTCTCTTATTATCTTTTTAATCCTGAATTCTGCGCTTTGTCAGATACAAGTATGGTTACACCTGCTTTTCTCTTGGTGACATTTGTTTGAAGTATTTTTTTCTACCCTTTCACATTGAGTCTGTGTTTGTCCTTGTGGCTGAGGTGTGTCTCTTGTAGACAGCATAATGTAGGTTTTTGTTCTTTATTCCAGTTTGCTACTCTGTGTCTTTTTATTGGTGCGTTCAGTCCATTTATATTTAGAGTGATGATTGATATATGAGGATTTCCTATAGCCATTTTATATTTTGTTTTCTGGTAGCTCTTTTTTTATTGCTTCTTTGGTTTTTTCTTTTCATTGATTATTTTAGTTTGCTGGTGTTTATGAATTTTTTTTCTGTATTCTCTTTTTTTATTGTTATGTGTCCCAGTTCTAAGTTCTTTTTCAGTGGTTACCATGAACTTTATATAAAAGAAAGTTTCATATGTGCCGTGGTTCTTCTTAAGGATGTTTCTTGTCTTCATTCTCTTTGAAAACTTAAGCCTTTACTTTCTCCCCTTTTTGTATTTTTGGTATTTCAGTTTATTACTATTTACCTTTACTTTTTGTTTCAGATGCAATATCCTCCTTCAGTATTTCTTTAAATGCTGGCCTTGTGCTGGAGAAGTCTTTCAGTTTTTGTGTGTCTGCAAAGGTCTTTATTCCTCCTTCACATCTAAAGGATAAATTTGCTGGGTGTAGGATTCTTTCCTGGTAATATTTCTCTTTTAATATTTTGAATACTTTGTTCCATTTCCTTCTGCCTTGTAGAGTTTCTTTTGAGAAATCTGTTGATTGTCTGATGGACTCTCTTTTATAGATTATGGTGTTCTTTGTTCTGGCTGCTGTGAGGATTCTTTCTTTGTCTTGGACCTGTGATTTCTTCAGTGTTATGTGCCCTGGAGAGGGTCTGTTAGGATTCAAGTAACTAGGGGTCCTGATTTCTTCTTGGATTTGAGGTTCCAGTTCTTGCCATAGACTTGGAAAGTTTTCATCTACTTTTTGAGTGTTCTCTGTGCCCATCTCGTCCTCTGCTCTCTGTGGAATACCTATAATTCTTATATTAGTTTTTCTAATGTAATCAGATAGTTCTTATAGATCTCTTTCATTTGTTTTTAGCTTTTAGGTTTCACTCTTCTGCCTTCTGTGACATTTCCAAATTTCTGCCTTCAATTTCACTAATTCTTTTCTCCATCTGGTGAGCTCCACTTCCTGTGCTAGCTATTTCATTTTTCATTTTTTATTGTGCTGTTTATCTCCAGAATTTTTATTTATATTTTTTTCATAGATTCAATTTCTTTTCTGAGATCCCTCAGCTCTTTCTGTGTACTCCGCCAGTTTTCTTTGATCTTTTTGAGTATCTTTATAATAACAATGTTGAATTCTCTGTCATTTAGTTTATATAATTCCATATCTTCAAGTTCCTTTTCCGGAAATTGTTCTCTTCCTTTCTGAGCTCCTCTGATCAAAGGGGTATTCATTGCTTTTGGAGCATTTTGTTTTCGAGTCATGATGACTTTTCTCGTGGTAGATGTGACGGTGTCTTTCTTTTACTTCCTAGCTATTGTTAGTGTCTTATAATATTTTCTCTTATTTATTTTGTTTTCTCACAGTGGGAGACTTCCTAGGAGGTGGGCTTCTCTTTAACTCAGTTGCTGTGGGCTCTGTATGTCTCCTTTTTAGGAAGGTATGGTGGCGGTGGTATTCTGTGCCTCCAAGATCCCACTGCTGTCAGAAGCTGCCACACCGATATCCCTCTGCTGGCTTCTGTGGGACAGGTGGGGGCGGGGCTTGTTTGTAAAGACGCAGGTCTGTCTGCATCACAGGGCAATGGCTCTTCCCTCTGCTAGCTTCAGTGGGAAGAGTGGGGGCATGGTTTGTTGGTAAAAGCGTATGTCTGATTGCATCACAGGGTAATGGCGGCTTTCCTCTGGGAAGAGTGAGGGTGTGGTTTTTTGGGAAAGGCCCAGGTTTGATTGCATCACAGGGTAATGGCGGCTGCCCAGTAGCAGCTCACTGAAGGCAGGCTATGGGCAAGGACTGCAGGGCGAGCCCTGGGAGACAGCAAGGGGAAGTAGCCACGCTCTGTGTCCAAGGCCACGCAGTGCTCTGGTTGAGGCCTCACCTCACTGAGGGCCACTCTGCATTCAGCCGCCAACACACTCCCAGTTTCAGTGCTCCAGCCACCAGAACACCTGCCTCCAGCTCCTGTTGCTGGCTCATGCTCCGCTGGCCCCAAGCTCCAGCCCCCCAACTGAAGCTCTGGCAGCCGGATCTTCACTCCAGTCACCTGCACTGATCTCTGGCTGATGCTGGTACCTCACTTCAGCCTCCTGCCCCATGCTCTAGCCGCCCTCCCTGCACCCCAGCTGCACTCCTCCTGCACTCCTATCAGGCCCTCTAGCCACCATCAACAGCACACACTTTTTCCGTCTACCCCACGCTCTGGCGTCTGCACCTCCGCCTCTGTCTGTTCCAGGCCTCCAACCCGCCCAGAGTCGTTCTGCTCCTGGACCCGCAGCCCCGTGCTCCCACCTCTGTTAGTCTCTCCTCTGCTGGACTCGGGTCAGCCTCCCGATCGGTCACTGGGTGGCTCTCCGGGTCACACTCTGCAGCGTGTCTCCACATGCTACACAAGCTCCACACATGTCTCCCTTTTTTTCTGTCTCACTTGTCTTTGTTTCTCCCGCTTTAGGGGTTTTCTTGGGTCTCTCAGCTGAGGCTGTGTGTTGCTTAGGAATTCTCTGGTTGGATTTTAGTTGTTTAAATTGTTGTCTTTCCAGTAGAAGTTTCAAGAGCTCTTCTCATGTTGCCATCTTTAATATATATTTTTTATTTATTTATTTTTGACAGAGAGAGAGATAGAGAGATACAGAGACAGAGAGAGAACTGAACTAACTGGGGGAGCTCCCAGCTCAGCATATGGTTCCGCACGGGCCGGGGTCGGGATTCGATCCCTGGTCCCTGGCGCTGCAAAGTGAGTGCCTAACCCACTGAGCCATCCCGGCTTCCCCTGCCATCTTAAAAATGTCTCCATCATCAGTTTTTGCCAAAGTTTTGTTCCCCAGAGTGGGCGAAGGGCTGCACAGGTCGGGACCCGTGCTTGGGGCATCCCACATGGAATACATACACCCACAAGCTGGGGGCTGAGTCAGGGGCCTCCCACATGGGAACCTCACCCCAGTGTAAACTGAACTGGGGTCCCCACCTCTGTTCAGCATATGGGTCCTTTCAGACCAGGGTTGGGATTTGATCCTTGGACCCTGGGCTGCAAAGTGAGCACTTAACCCACTGAGCCATCCCAGCTTCCCCACTCACCACAGACTTTTGCTTCAACTGCTTTGTGACCACCGCTATTCCTGGATAGTACAGGTAATACCTAGCTGAGGTAAATATGTCTTATGTGGCCATGGTCTATGATGAAGTTAATCAACATTTCAGAAATATGTGACCAGTTCCTTCTTAGAAATGTTCCCTAACCAAGTGGATTGAGTGGGTGTATAGGTCCTGATTTAGTGCAGAATTCTGTGGACCACCCCATATTCCCTGAATCTGAGTGTTTGTAGATGTTGGTGGGGACAGAGCAGTCATGATGAGCACTCAGGCAGTTCTGCTATACTGTTTATAAACAAATATTGTGCTCCAGTGATTTCCAAGCAGCTGATTGAGACCCAGTGGACTGTGATCCATGTAGCAAGACTGTCTTTTATTAAAAGAGAAGTGAATGGAGAAGAAAAGATAAGAGCAGAATACCTTGCAAAGTGATAAGCATAAGTATGTTTGGTGACACTTTTCTTTGGGGGCATGTGTGTACATGCATATAGGGTCACTGTGTAAAACAATCACACATTTAAGAAGCACAGCTCTAACCTGATTCTGTGAATTGCAAACCTTTGTCTTCAACTCTCCAGTTAAATGGATCTACTTTTGAAATACTTAATGTCTACTCACCTGGCAAGCCAGTTACTGGGCTGTCCTATAAAGAATAATTCATACAAGCTTTCTTGGGGCTTTATCACTTGTAGCAGAGGCTCTCTATGATACACTTCCTTTCATTTGGGGACCTGCTAATTATATTCTTGAAAAACATTTACTATGTTCAGTGGAGAATAAATCTTCTTGAAGCATTTCCCAGAGATATGCAGTAGACTGTCTGTTAACCAGAACTTTGCTGGTTGCTTGAGAGTGGCGGATGCTTGAATTTCAGTTAACAGAGAGTCTATTTACATTTATCCAGCATCTACCAATCCCCATGGGTGCTGGCTAACTGAGAATTTACTGTAGTTACATTGAATATAGGAAGCTGGTGACTATCAGTGTGCAGAAGTGGATGTCTTCCATATGGGACAATCTGTCAGCTGATGAAGGGTGATAATACCACATAAGTAAGGAGGGATCTTCAAAATTAGCTTCCTCAGTGGGACATGATGAGAAAGGAAGTTTAAGCAATGGAAGTTAAAGTGATATACTACATTAAATATAGGTTTCAGAGGAAAACAGTTGTAAGCAAGAATGTCTATCAGTTTTAAAAATGGAAGTAGTAATCAAGTAATGGGAAAGATGAAATGACAGTATGGAAAGGTAAGGTAGAATTAGATTGGTTGAACATTTACAGATATGCCTATGGCCCTTAACCAATGACCCAACACCCAAGTATGCACATGTGGACTCATGGAATACATTATGCTAGTGATTTTCCCCAGAAAAGGGGGCATTTGTTTATTTATACACTTTTTAAAAGAAGTGCCTGTGATACGAATATATCAGATTGGTTTTCAAGAGAAGAGCCCTTCCCTTACTCAAGTTTGCCAGTCAGTGACTATAATAACAGTGGTCCTTGAGTAGGAATAGTATACTAGTGTAATTCTCATAGTACTTGGTAGAATCCATAGACAAGGAGGCCCCCACTCCCGGGCCATGGTCTGGTATTGGCTTGTGGCCTGTTAGGAGCCAGGTTGTATAGCAGAAGATGAGAGGTGGCCGAGTGAGCAAAGCTTTGTCTGTATTTGCAGCTGCTCCCCATCATTCACATTACTGCCTAAGTTCCACCTCCTGTCAGATCAGCAGCAGCATTAGACTCACATTGGAGAACTCTTGTGAACTGTGCATGTGTGGTATCTAGGTTGCATGCTCCTTATGAGAATCTCATGCCTGATGATCTCAGTGAAGTTGAAGCGGTGATGCCAGCACTGGGGAATGGGTATAAATACAGATTAATGTTAGCAGAGAGGTTTGACTACACAGAGTCCATCATAAATCAGTTGCTTGCAGATTCATATCAGAACCCTATCAGTGACAGGCAAATGACAATTAAGCTATATCTGGTGGCAGGCTTTAAGTCAGAATCTGACACTTATTTTAGTCTTCATATGGCCTGCCCATTATTTCATTTACCACTTCCATCTGTGCCTCTTTCCCACACTGTGCACTTGTCTCAGTCACAGTTTTGGTAAACCCACAAGCCTAGCCAAGATGAGTGAAAAGCAAACATCACTGGAGAGCTTCTTTAACAAGAGGGAAAGACAAAATAATGAGACAGCAGAAGACTCTAAGACCGCCAACAAAAAGAAAGCTACATTTAAAAGAAAATACCTAGAGTCCTACTTAAATTACAGGTTCATTGCAATAGCTGATTCACATTCTCCAAGTAGCTTTGTATAATATGTGGTGACCAGCTATCCAACAAAGCCATGAAACCTTCAAAACTGCTTTGCCACATGGAGGCCAAGCACCCTGCATTAAAAGATAAGCCTTTGGATTTTTTTTTTCAAAAGGAAAAAACGTGAACACAAAGAACAGAAGCAATTATTGAAGACTGCCACTTCATCAAATGTGTCTGCACTGAGAGCATCATTCCCAGTGGCTAACTGCACTACTAAAGCTGAGAAGCCCTGTGCTATTGCAGAAGAGTTGATCTGCCTGCTGCTAAGGACATTGGTCTTAAACTTTTAGGAGAGGCTGCAGCTCAAAAGGTTGCATGTGTTTCTCTTTCAGCTAGCACCATAACTAGACTAATTGATGAAATAGCAGAGAATATTGAGGCACAATTGTTAGGATTAATGAGTCACCGTGGTACACAATCCAGGTTGACCAGTCTACTGAAGTTGACAATAAGGCAACTATGTTTGCTTTTATGCAATATATATTTTCAGGAGGATTTGCATGTGGCTGTATTATGTGCCCTTTGGTGCCAACCAACACCACAGCTGCAGAACTATGCAAGTCTTTGAATGATTATATATCAGGAAAACTGAACTGGTTATTTTGTGTTGATATATGCACAGATAGAACAGCTGCCATAATTGAATGGCTTTCTGGTTTCACTACTCAGGTCAAAGAAGTCACTTCTGAATGTGAGTCTATGCACTATGCCATCCATAGAGAATTGCTAGCTAGCTGAAAAATGTCGCCTAAACTTAACAATGTTATGTAGGATGTGATTAAAATGATCAACCACATTAAACCACATGCCCTTAACTCACATCTGTTCACACAGCTCTGTGAGGAGATGGACGCAGAGCACACATGCCTTCTCTTATATGCAGAAGTGGGATGGCTTTCTAAAGGTAGAACATGGTCAGAGTTTTTAAATTATGAGAGCCGCTCCAGAGATTTTGTTTAGAGAAACAGTCTCCACTGGCAACACATTTCAGTGACACAGAATGGGTTGCAAAATTTACTTGTGTGACATATTCAACCAGCTCAACTAACTCAATTTGTCACTTTAGGGGAGAATGATAATTATTTTCAAGTCAACAGATAAGTGGCTGTATTCAAAGCCAAACTGGAATTATGGGGACAATGAGTGAACATTGGGATTGGTGACATGTTTCAAACGTTAGCAGAGATTTTGAAAGAGACTGAGCCAGGGCCTTCTCCCTCCCAGCTGGCATATGATTACCTATCTCAGCTTTCAGAAGACTTTGAGCATTACTTCCCAACCACAAAAGACTGCTGAATTGGGAAGGAATGGATCTGAGACCACTTGTGAATAAGCCAAGTGAATCGACTTTGTCCATGCTAGAAAAGAATCAACTGCTTGAGATCACAAATGATGGTGGCCTTAGAAGTAAGTATGTTTGAGACAACTTCAAATCTCCATATGTCCCAGATTAAAGTCAGGGTGGAATATCCTGAGACTGCCACAAAAGCACTGAAAAGCCTGCTTCCATTTCAACACCTTACCTTTGTAAAGCAGAGTTTTCTGCAGTGATAGCACCCAAAGCGAGATTACAAAGTAGACTGAACATAAGCAACACACTTTGGATGTCATTGTCTTTCATCACCCCCAGATGGGACTGTTTAGTTGCAAGAAAACAAGCTCAGGGCTCACACTGATTCTGCATTATAGTTAATTGTATAATTATTTCATTATCTATTACAATGTAATAAGAGTAGAACTAAAGTGCACAATAAATGTAATGCGCTTGAATTATCCTGAAATCATTCCCCATCCTCTGGTCTGTGGAAACATTGTCTTCTACCAAATTTATTCCTGGTGCCAAAAAGCCTGGAGACCGCTGTTGTAGACAATACAGAAAACATTATCTTTTTGCCATTTGGCAGTGGAGACAAATCAGGTGCAGAGAGGTAAGGCTAGCACACACTTAAATAAATTGTCAGAGCTGAGGAGCAACATGAAGACCCTAAGTCCTGGTCTCAGCTCTTTGCAGGGCACCAAGCTGCCTGTCACCAAGCAGTTCTACTACTTTGGCACTTCAGAGAACAGTGAGGAGTAAAAACAACCTGGGCCCAGATCCTAAGAGTAAACTTTAAGTCTTTATGATACCCTACAGAAGGTGGAATGAGCACATTTCTGTTCAATGAGCTTTGAAGAACAAAAGGTCATTGCTAATTTGAAGATAAAATCTTTATATAGACAACATCCAGCAATTACTGTGCAGAGATTGGCATCCACCGTGTGATCAGGAAGCAAAGAAGTCATTGTAGAGCTAACTCTGGAAGTAACCGAGGCCTCAAGGATCACCATGCCTTTTTTTAAAAGTGCTTTTATACTGACCATTATTGTTTGGTTTTCTTCTTTTGGCTCATAGCTTCAGTCTCTGACCACAAAGTCAAAGCCACAGGAAGATGCAAAAGCATCTAAATGAGCTTCCTCTACCCACTCCCAGCAGACATACTGTAGTTTTAATAAGTCATGGGTACTTGTAAAAGGAAAACTCAAAAAGCACTTATTCTGTGTTAGTGCTTTGTAAGAATAGTATAAAGGAATTCTGTTGGATAAAGAACTTCATACACAAATGTCTGTATATCTGAAGGAAGCCACCAACTTTGGCTTTATCTTGAAATGTACAGCTAATATTAATATAGATTTTTATAACTTGAAAAGGTCCTTCTCATAGATTATCTCATCTCATTCTGTGACAGTCCTTTTCAGTTTATGTCAAGGGTCCTAGATTGGGAGGGGGAGGCTGGAGAGCCTTAGGAAGATATAAGAGAATAAATCACCCCAGACCAGGAAAAGAAGAGAAGTTTGCATGGCCACCTGGAGCAGAGGCTGTGTGCTACTTTAACATGAACCCTGGAGAGAAACAAGACCCCATGGGGAAGGCTGCATGGTGCCTTTGCAGAGGCTGGGTTTTGGGCTTTTTGTCTCCCAGCCCCTCCAAAGAGTTCTGTGTCCCAAACCAGCTTCTATACAAGTGGCAGGACTACTATACCTATAGGAGTCATGCAGAATGAAATAACATACTGTAACCCATGACAGAAGGTCAGAAGGTCCTTCCCCTGTGCTTTGTCACCACATAAGCCCACAGGACTTTGGAGTGTGCCTGAGAGGATGCTCCAGTGATGACTGAGACTGAACGGCCTGTCATCCTGTCCAACAAAACATAAGGTTCCAGTTCTACTTGCTATAAAGAAAGTAAGGAAATGTGACATATCTTGTACACTTGAATTTGTAGATTGCATACAGTACAAAGAAAGGACAAAATAAAGTTCCTAAACTGGTAGAGTCATGTGTTTATGTAAAGTTTGAGTGAATGGAGAGTAAAGTGTATTAAGTGACCACTGAAGTCAGATTAGATAGTGTGAGTCCTGAGATGGTTTTACACATTAGAAGCTATTAATATTCTCAAGCTAAATTATTGACTACCTAAAATTCAGCCCTTATACATACAGGTGATTGCTTTTTCATGAATGTTGTCCATGGTGGTCAAATGGTAAATTATCTATAATTATCTATAAACTTGGGGAGACCATAAAGATTTGTTAACCATGACTTCCCTGGTCCCCCATCACCAAGCCAGCACCAGTAATGACTGTCACTTCCTTTTCATCCAGGTCAAACCCTTAGTTTTGCTGGAAAGCTTATGTCTGTCTCACATTAAGGAAGCTGACCTGGCTTTATACCATTTAATCAGTTTAAAGTATAAAAACTGCATTCATGAGTTATTAATTTTCTGTGTAAACTTCCATTCCATGGTATCTAATATTTCAGACTACTTTGTGATCACTTTGGGTATATTCACATTATACCTTTTATAAAAAGCAAAAATTAAGTGAAGACAGACCTCTTCATTTATTTAAAAATCAATACATACATAATTAATGTTCTTTTTAATGCAATTTAAACCAGAATGACATTCTAATCCTTGGTTCACCAACATCATAAAGATTTGTAATCTCACAGTAGACTCTGATTTCAAAGATTGAAAAATCCTTTTTATATAGAAATATAAGAAAGTGCAGAGGTACATTTTATAGTATGGCTTATTATTAAAATATTTGAGTTAAATATCAATATTTATAAAACTTCAGCAGCTGTCCCTTTTATCCCCAATACTGGTGTCAATGAATATCCTATATTTTAACAAGTGACATGAATGACAAAACTACAAACAATTTGGAAAAAAATATAGTAAGCATGACAGAATCTAATTTTTTAAAAGCTTTACATAATGAAGAAGTGTCAGAAACCTAATCATATTTATCAGTGATTAACAGTTTTTCTGATGCTAAGATTCTCCATGGTTTATTTCCAGGGTTATAATTCTATCATACGTACCTTTCCAAAATCACATAAATCTGAGTTCACATTATTTTTCTCAGTCATTAATTAAATACTCACCAGCTTTTCTTGGTCCTTAGGCCACAGGTCTTACTTATAAGTCTATTTAAGGGGTTAATATTAGAAGCCTAGGTTTGGACTAATTCATCAGCAATCCAATTCCTGTAGTTATTTGTGTAGCTTAACTTGCAAGCTCTTTTAAGTGGCAGGTTGAAGAGCTTGCAGAGAGCTCTTACTTTGTTTCCCTATTGATGCGATCAATGGGCTACATACAGATCTGATGCATTTAGATTCCTAAATATGCATATAGGAACACACCCCTTGAAAACTGCTTATGAGAGGTTTTGAATTCCAGTAAAGCTTTTAAGCTCAGAACATGATGACTATTTCTTTATCTTGGTTTTGCATTCAAAAATAATAGTGTACTGCCTTTCAGAAAAAAGGGGACCTTACTGTCCTGATATTGGGGACATGGCATAAATTGAGAGACACTAAAATGTCTCCCCACCCCACCCCTATAGAGCTCTTTGCACTGCCCTGCTCTGGTACCAGAAATCTCCCAGTGTGTTTTTTAAAATTTATTTTATTGTTTTTGACAGAGACAGAGAACAGAGAGAAGGGGGAGGGCCCAGAACAGTCTCCATAGTTGTGCGTTATCAGTTTTCAACATGGTTTCGTTCCACACAGGTGGGAGGGGGCCGAGTAGGACGGGAGCTGGGCTGGGGTCCTCCCGCATGGGAAGCACACCCCAGTTCAGAATATGGGTCTACACGGGCCGGGTCTGGGATTTAATCCTTGGTCCCTGGGGCTGCAAAGTGAGAGCTCAGCCCACTGAGCTGTCCCGGCTTCCTCCTCCCATTGTTTTTGTTGGTTTTGAGTGAGGTATCACTGGCTTGAATTCTAATGTCTTAAATAACAATAACCTATCATTGATGGTCTTTATTAAAACCCCTGAGGTCTCTGTCCTCTGAGTGGAGAAAAGTCAAGACAGCCTTGACTTTTCATTTATACCAATGGCAGAAAGTATATATCTTATTTTATAAATATATTTAGTATATAGTATGCTATGATAGTAGTATATAAACACATATTTAGATCCATTGTATCTCTCTAGGTACATTTGAGGTTTGGAGAGGTCAGGAACACATACGTCCCTGTGATCTCTGGGCTCAGCCACAAGCTGTCAGTTTGGGCTGTTGACATTTGGTCCCACCTAGGTTCAGGGTGATGAACAAACTGATCTTCTCCCTTCAAAAACTACCAAGTACCTCACACATCAAAACCTTTACAAATTCATTTGGGTCTAAGAAATTGATTGTTTCAGGAGAAGAAAAAGTTGGGAAATAACTTTATAAGTTTCAACAGCCAGGATAGGCCAGGTTATTGCTCCAGTAATGAATAACCATAAGAGCTCCAAGGTTCAAAATAGAGTTATTTCTCATTTATGCCACATGTCCAGTGCTGTTCTACAAAGGGGCTCTGCTCTACACATCCAATGTCATCTCACTACCATGCCGGAGTGAGAATTCTGGAGCATTTATTGTGTTAATTTAGAATGCCATTGCTGGAATGGCACCTTGCTTCATTTCAGAACTCATTGACTAGGATAGTCACATGGTTTCTTCCAAGCACAATGGACCAGGAATGACCATATAACATGTGCCCAGAGGTGGTGAGCCAGAAATACTTGGTGATCAGCACAACTTCCACAAAATGGACTAGCGTATGATTTTCCTTAGAAAGAAGCTGTTAGCCCACTTCTGGTAATGAGACATCCCTGAAATTCTGTGACTACAAAGAGGTTTTACACCACATCTCTCAGTGTGCTCCGATACAGTGTAATTCCCTGAATAGCCACAACACCCTGCTTCCCTGTGAAGAGGAAACTTACAGCAGGCTGCTCAGAAATAAAGATGAAGGGCACACAGTGAGGGGATGGATGGCATTCTAGTGTCCTTGCAGTCCGGTCTCCCAGTCTCTCAAAATCAGATCCCCAGTGCTCAGTCCTCTCTGCAGTCTTGCTTCCTCACTTCCTTTTCTCTGTGCCTTAGAGCACCTTTCTTGAACTTGAAAATGGCATTCTTCCTGGTAAATTGCTCATCAAAACTGGCAGAAAAGCTAACACTACCAATTGTTGAACTCACAGCCCAAGTACAGATTCATAATAGTTGTGTTAATGTTTTGTCATTTGCCCACTTGAATCCCTAACTTCCTAGCTCTCCTGGCATTTATCACTTTTCTATTCCTTCTTCGTTGTCCCTTTGGGTTTAAACTGATTTTCTCAAGTTTTTTGGTTTATTGAATTTATCCCTGCCTCCAAATCATCTTTTGAGTGCATTATTTTCAGTATTCCAAAATATCCTATAACAAGAAAATTCCAAAAAGATGTCTACTTGCTGCTTCTGTGGGATAACCAGCAGTTCTCCCAGTGCTAGCATGCTTGTATGGCATATGACAATGAAACAGAAGGTATGGTGGTGAGTTGAAGTAATGGTTTAGGTAGGGGTGTCAAACTCAATTAAAACACGGGCCATTTGGTGCAACAGGAAAGATTCACGCGGCCATATCACATTTACAAACATCGCTGGAACTGAGTCAGCGCATTTGTACACGCTCACAGACCCCCAGGAAAGGCACTGGGCCACGTGTATACTCGTCTTCAGTAGTTACAGGGTTAACGAGGGAATTGTGTGTATGGTATTGCCTCAATCTCTCCTAAGCGCTATTTTTTTCATAACAATTTTTTCTATTTTCATTTTATTTCAGAACATTGTGGGCCACAAAAAATTACCTCGGGGGTTACATGTGGCCCACGGGCCGCCAGTTTGACACCCCTGGTTTAGATGAAGCTCTTCTTGTAAAAGGTATCTGAGTGACAATTAGTTAAATGTGTCCAATCCTCCTGCTAAATTTCTGTAAAGGTAGAATCACCTTCCAGGTTGACAGTGGGGACACCCAAGTGCTATACAGACATCTTTGGTTTTGTTGAGAAATTCATTGATGTATTTCTTCCTCCCTTTCTCCCTCATTCCTAGTTCCTGAGAATGCCTAAGGCTCCGTAGACTGTGCTGGGCACTGGGTCAGGCAGTTACCAAGAAGGTAGTGGCCCCATCTCCTCCCTGGACAAATTCTGGGTCTCAATGGTGAATTGGTCTGATCATGGGGACAATAGCAGATTAAATCACTACAACATTGGACTGAAAGTGTCACAAGCACAGAATTGGTGTCAGTCTGGCTGGCTCACACTTCTATACCCAGAATGTACCATCATGTCTGGTATAGTCATTACTCAAAACGTTTGTGTTGAATGAGTCAGTGAATACCATGACTGAAATAGAAGTGAGTGTGATGAACCATGAGGTCTTTCCTGTGAATTGTTTTCTCTGCTAGGGCACTGAGATATTGAGGAGGCATATGTGGATTTACTCCTCAGATTCCTCAACCCCACTGAATACCACTCAGAAATAACTATCTGTTTTCTTAGCAAAAGATTAAGTGGATAATGGTCACATCTCTATTTCTCTAAGTAGTCAGCATTTACCCTTTATCGGGAATCATCTATAGAAAGCACTGCACCCCCAATATTCCAGACACACACTTGCCCATATTTATAACCTAAAACAAGAAGCAAGGAGTAGCCAAGCACAGTGAGGACTCTCAGTGTTAGACAGGCTGGTTTTGTTGAGCCAAGACAAATGTTTGTATCTGTCCTTCTCAGAGCAGAATGTGATCTTTGATCTAGCCCATGTGAAGTAACAAGAGCAAGACAGGGCCGTTTAGAAAACAACCCTAGTTTTCTCCTAGGAGGCTGCTTTGAGTGCATTTGCAGACACCTGCGTCTCCCCTCTGCCTGTAACAACTCATAGCAGGGCATCTGGGCGGCCCTCTGATCCCTCAGAGGCTGAGAATGTCATGGGCAGCTATTGGTTGCTTTGTGCTGAGCGGTGAAGTCTGTGGTCATTGACAAGCTGCATTAAAAGCCAGGGCACATCCCTGTTTGCAAGAACCCGGGGAATCAGGCATCCACCACCTCGGAGCAGCTGTGGGAACCTGCTAAAGTCCTGGCAGCTGCTACAAAGGGTACCCTTCTGCCCTGTGAACAGCAGGCATGAACACTCCCAGGCTTCCCATGGTGAACAGACTAAAACAATTTTGGAGGGTGAGTAAAAGACAAATCAACTTATGGGAGAAAAAGAACGTTTATTTATTTATTTTTTTGAAAAAACATAACACCTAACCAGCTGTTGGAAATATGCTGTGTAATTCTTGTGTTGTCTTATAAAACTCATGGGGGGAAATTCAGTGGTACATTTTTTATGCCTTATCAAAGGTTTAGAATTTAATTTTAACTAACTGACAACAGATATAATCAGCAGCCAATTCAGCTTTGGATATTTACTCAGAGTCAAAGTCTTTTTGTTTTGTTTTCTATTTGTTTCTGTTTTTCTCTCTCAGAAAAGGCAGTTTAGCATGTGAGACACAGTATGAGATGGCTACCTCCATTTACCACCACCCATGTATCAGCCATCTTGTTCTGATCTTAGCCTCTGGGAACAGTGTTGAATGTGATGGTTAATAGATAGAATCTTGAAAATAAAGTCTATATGTGTTTTTTTTCAGGCTAGTCTATCAGAAGTCCTATGTGACTAGAAAGAGAAAGCTAAGAAAAATCCCAAGCTTTGTGTGACACCATTAAAAGCATTAGAAATTACTAAGGCAATTGTAATCACAAGCCATTCAAAGGCATGATACACATGGTGGACTCTTACCATAATCCTTACTAATGAGAGAACTAGCACCAGGCTAGCCATATAGCAGATGTCTTCTGGAATTTCAGCTTTTGTCTCTCCTCCCAGAATGACAAAACGCTTACAGAAATTGGTGCTTATTTTCAGTTGTTAGAATATGGATTCAGAGCAACAAATAAAGAATTCTTTTCTGAACAATTATGTGGGATACAGGGAGATGGATGTGTGTGCTATGTATCAGTATCAGAGTCAAGTCCCTTGAATATCTAGGACCTAGGAAGGAATGAATGTCCCTAAAGTTGATTTTCAATGATTTCTTCCCACCCCACCCCCAATATATAATACAGAACTAGAATAAAATCATGGGTAAATTTTCATCTTAATGTTAGTTGACTGTATGGTTTTGTTTTGTTTTGTATGTTAGTATTAGTGCCCTACTTAATGAATTCACTTCACTATGTGAATAAATAACAGGTAGTTTGTATCTAATGTATTTCTGACTGTAGATAAACTGCTTTTCTTGCTGTATGATGCTCTAAGCCATTTAAAAGGGCGTGGGGTTATAAATTAGATGTGCTCTGTCAATTACATAGTAAGCCATAATAGCTCTTTATTTGGACTTGTAATGCCCAGTTATTATGAGTTTGCCAGGAATTTTGAAATTACTTATTCAACAAAGAACTATATTCAGTTGGGTAGAACCAAAACAATTTCTTCCCAAATTGAAGCAAATGTCTAGTATATAAATGGACATTTCATATGAATAAACAAGAGCATAGTGAAAACATATAAATGATGAAACTCTACAGAAGCACCATATAAGCTAGCACAGCTCAGGGCTGAAGGTCTGACCAACAACTATGTGGTTTCTGGGATCATCAGCCTCTTGATTTTGGCTAAATTGCTTAATACGCTTCATTTCCCATCTGTAATGTGAGTGATTCCTCCCAGTTCTGAGATTTAATGTGAACACAAGAAAAACAGATTACTCTCTGTGCGAACTTCACCAAATACTTGTCTACATTGTGTCTCAAAAAGTCTGATTAAATATATTGAGTTTCACAGTTTTTAGTTGTTAGAGGGCTTTGAGAATGTCTCATTGAAATCACACTCAGATCTGTCTTCCAGACTCTGAAAAGTCCTTTCCCTGTGACATCAGGTGGAATGAATCAAAGTCAGGTGTAGATATGGTGATGCATAGTAGGATGATTTGTATATTCCCTTTCACAGACAAAGCTTTCTTTTAGCCATTAACATTTCCAGTGATCTGAAAATTTATTGCGTACAACACCCCAACGTTTTAGATGAACCCCTCCATAAACTATGTCTGGAAGGGAGATCCTAGTGCCGTGTGGTGGCATCCTCTAACAGGGTGTTCTTCCAGATGCCTAATGCACACAGACTCCCAAACCAGCAGCACCCACATTGGCCCTGGGAGGAGGCCTCAGCCCCATATAAAAGGTCACCCCAGATTTCACTAACCAACAGCACAGTCCAGATAGGAAAGCACATTCTAAGTAATATCACGAATTCCTTAATTATTTACAAATGGGGGATTTAAATGGTTCTGTAGTCTCAATTATGATTACTCATTTCCTTTTTCATGGTGCTTTTATGCTAACTCCAGACATTGTTAATATGTAAATCTGACCAAAAAAAAAAATAATACTAAAGAAAAATAAATAAATAAATTTGTAAATATAACAATTTTTTCCCCCTTAATCCGAGGTAGATTAGAAAACAGTTTCAAAGAAAGAATTTAAAACCTCTTAGTACAGGAATGGCTATCCAGCATCCATTCAAATAGCCAAAGTCGAAGCCGGTTGTTTGGCTTCCTCCAGTCTATCTGCCTTAACTTCCTAAGCCAGTGCCCTCTTGGAGTCTTGGGCTGAATGGAGGTCCCCAGTGGTCCCAATGGATGCAGTGAAAACTCTTGCTCATGTTAAGAACTGGAAAAAAGCACATCCATGTTAGTCTACAACAAAGGTTTCTTTCAAGATAGAATTTCATAATCTGGACTATGGGCTCTGGCATGAAATAAAAATTTGATATCACTAATTTATGCTCATTAAAAAACAATGGCAATCTTTCCATGATTTGGACAGCTTCTATATATTTATATTATTTTATTGGTACCAAGTGCAAGTAAGGAGGGCATAAATAAACTCATGACTGGTATACCTACAGTAGTCAGAAACAGAAAAGCTATGGAGTAACTGTTTAAATGACTTGGATATTTAGACTTCATGCATGCAGTAGCCAAATGACTATTTGATGTCACCAGGAACTCTGTAAATTTTATTCTTGGATACTATGTGAAACCATTAGATCTTACCAATGTCTGACAACAGAAATCTATGTGCCAGAAAGCTATTCCAAGTTTACTAAAGGAGGGAAAATAAGTTTTTCTTCCTATAGACTTTTCGTTGTTGATTACAATGACATGAAAAAACCCAAACCTGAGCATTTAAGAATAGCCATAATTAGGGATGCTGGGTTGGCTCACCAGGTTAAACACTTGCCTTGTAGCCACAGGATCTGGGAATTGAGTCCTGGCCCTGACCCCAGCCCATGGGGACCCATATGTTGAACTGGGGCATGCTTCCCGTGTGGTAGGCCCCTAGTTCAGTTCCCACCCAGGAATGCTTTCCGTGTGGAAGGCTCCCCATTCACAGGGGTGTTCTTCCCATGTGGGAGGCCCCTGGTTAGGTTTCCACCCTGGGCGGCCCCATATACACCTGTGTGAAATGGAACTATTTTGAAACTAATGATATGTGGCTGTGGAGACTGCTCTGGGCCCTCCCCCTTCTCTCCATGTCTCTATCTGTGTTGAACAATAAAATAAATCTTTAAAAAAAAGAATGGCCATAATTATGAAAGGTGAGGCAACTCAACAGAACAGGAAACAAGATATAAGAAGTCCCATCTTTCCCATGATTTTGCCCAAAGTGATACTTCGACCTCTCTAAGCCTTGGTTTTTGCATCTATGAAATTGAAGAAAAGGATTTAGATTAATCAATGTGATTGTGTATCCAGGTAGTATTTGATAATCTCCCAGACAGCTTATTTTTTTTTTCTGTACCTTTCCAAACTCTACTCACTCCAATGAAGTCAAAGTCTCAGTGGGTGGGGCCCATGATACCAATATGTTTTTAAAGATGCACATTTCATTTTAATGGGCAGCCAGAATTGAGAACAATTATACCATTCAGCATTCTGTATACTAAAAGTCTAGTGGTTATCTCTCAAGGTAAAAGCACCACACAGTTTATATTGTGGTGATTCTTCCTCCTCTTCTGGCCTCTATGAGAGACAATGAGTTGAAAGTGGAAGAGCAAAGGATACAAAGGAATTAAAACCTCCAAAGTGGCTTTCAAGCTAAAGGCTTTGAGTGTCCTTGGTGTAGACAAAGCATATAATAGCCATCTGAATTTTTAATTCTCTAATGGTGTATTTTTTGTCCTCAGAGCAATGAACTCTAGTTTCAAGGGTGAAAATAATTCTTTCCCTTTAAATATAAGCTTGTCTTGCTTGACACTGAGATCTAATCAGGTATTAGGTATATGAAGATTATGAAGACAGTCCTTGCTTTAATTTACAGCATAGTGGAGGTGAGAGAAAAATCATGGCTGTGTGGTTTGAGGTATCTGTTGTTTCTTGTCTATGCAATTTTCCAGTATTAAAATACTTTTTGTATGCATTCTGACCTAGAAGGAAGACTCTCACCCCCATCACTTGCCCATTGAAAGGTAGTTGAGTCTTGTGGGTGAACATTTCACTATGTTGTTCACATATCTCTGTGTCCACATTAGACACAAAGATGTCTAATAAGCATAGAGACTCCAAGACTTCTAACCGCAAATGTTCTGATAGCACAAACATTTATACTGATGCACAACAAACATTTATGTATTTGCATATACAGACATACATTTATACATTTCAATAAAGAAGGAAGAAACAGTGGGATATTTCACAAGTAATGACACCAGTGGGAAAACTGATTTAAATACTCATTCAGTTTTTATTCTTCCCAAGCCATCCAAGGCAATTTCCTTATCATGATATGGAATCTCTCTGTCCCGAGTATATTTCATTATCTCACCTGAAGTTCAGATTTCTTTACATCTCAGACAGAAATGATGGTCTGGGCACTTGGGTTCCAGTTCCAGCTTTGTCTCAGGAGTTGGGTGAGACAGGGTGCATGACTTTCCCTCTGTGGACCTTTGTCATTTTTCTGTGATGTTATGTGGTTAGACTGGACTTCTGTGGATCTTCTCTTGATACCTGTAATTCTACCTGAACCATTTTCTTCATGCTATTAAAAAGTAAGAATGTCTACTCTGAAGCTGCCAGTCCAGAGGAAATAAGACAGGATAACAATTCTTTACCCCCAAAGAACTGACCTGCTTGTGTGGTTAATCGGACACAACAGCATTTGAATGTGGATTCTTCCACAGGCTGTCTGAGTGACCTTAGGAGTGTTTCAGGCTCTCTGAATCCACGTTTTCTCCCATGTGAGATGAAGCTGGTCGTGCCACAGCCTAGTGTTTTGGAATGAAGATTGAACCTGATAATATCTGTGAAGCACCTATGAAAATATTAGCACAAATGGGTGCTCAATTGGTAACATCCAGGATCCAAGCTCACGGTCAAGGGAGCTCAGCTGGATGTTTGATATCCTGCAACTCTCTAGTCTCTACTTAGTGGCTCTATAATATGGGAGATGTCCTGAGGGTGCAGCAGTGTGTTTTGAAAAAGGAAAACACTACATCTTAACCTTCCAAGACAGTGAGTAAATGATGCCATTACATAGATTTATATCAGCTAGTTCCCCTCTCCCCATCTCCCCATCTCTGTGTTGAAACCATTGAGACTGTCTTTGTCTTGGAATTTTTCTTTGCAGTCTGGCTGGCTGTGTGTGTGTTCGTATGTGTATGTGTGTTTGTGTGTATTCTGTTCTGCACAAACCAGACCAAAGAGGAAAACAAAGAAACAAAACATATAGTGTATTCAAATAATTTTATTTTTCAAAGTCTGTGTGACTCAGATAACTAACTCAGATAACTAAGGGCAGTTTGCAGCTGGACATTCTGATGTGAGGTAGAACCAGCCACAGTTCTTCATTTGGCCTTGACTATTACCCCTTTGGAGAACATTCACAATGTCTTTTTAACCAACACTCAAAAATTATTAATTTGGCTCTTTATTCATGAACATTAAAAGCTGGAAGTTAATAAATATTTTATGATCTGAATACTCAAATGCATATCTCATTGATACTGAGGGTTGCAGAATTGAGGGCAGGTAAAAGGTCTCCCCTTTCCAGAACTTGAAAAATCAATGTGAAGTGGGCTTGTACTAACCTACTAAGGGTGGAACTGACATGGGCTGGAACAGCAGATGTCTGACCAAATGGTGCTGCCTGGAATTCTTGGCATTTCCTTAGGAGGGCTCCAGGTTAGTTAGAGTATCATACCTCTTCCTCCTCCAGGTGAAGTTAGCTGGAATTCCCAGGGGAAGAAAATAGAGTTGATAGTTCCACCATTAGTCATGGTTTCAAATAAATATATAGCAGTTCTTCCTTCTCAAAAGGTGAGGGAGTTCTAGGCTAGACTGTATTTTTGAAAATCAGATGTCAATCGTGAAATAAGCTGGCAAGTCTTTTTTTCTTGTTTTCACTGCCAGTATAAAAGGGGCTTAAGTACACATTTATCTCATGTTCTGTAATTTTTTTCTGTGATCTTTAAAGACTTTTTTCCTACCCCTAGTGAACCAGAACAGATTCCTTGAGTTTACTATTGATTAAAAAGATATATGAAACTAAGGATCAATAGGGCCTATCTTTTCCAAAAGTCTATAGAGCACATGAACTCACCTTGTGCATTGGCAAAAGCTGTTACTCCTTAAAGTGTGTGTGCGGGGGGGGAGGGGGGGGGCGGGGCGGGGGGCATCAAAGAGTATTAGATCGATTTTTCATGGGATGGTCTCCAAAGAACTATTCCTAACCAACAAATCTTTAAGACATGATCTGTGTTCATCATGGAGGAACTAAACTGTTTCTATTATGAGGCATTTTATAAGAAAACGTGCTGAATATTTTGCAAGGAGAAACATTCATATTGAGATGTAAATTCTCAGATTGGTTTGATAGCTAATAACCATGGACCAACTGATGTTTAGTTGTAGAAAAGCTAGGTTACAGATTTATGTATTGAGAAGTCTATTGATTTTTTCATTATTAGGGGAGGAATTTGCAAGATTGAAATTCTGGGGTTTGATTGTTGGTGCTGCTTTCTGCAAATGTGGCCTGGGCCAAGGTACTGATTGGAAAGACTAATTGTTTGAAGTACAACATGCTTGTAAGACTTTTTAAAACATTGCAATGAGGGGAAACTGGGATGGCTCAGCAGGTTAAGCGCTCACTTTGCAGTGCTGGGGACCAGGGATCAAATCCCGGCCCAGGCCCCAGCCTGTGCGGACCCATATGCTGAACTGGGGAGCTCCCCCAGTTCAGTTCTGTCTCTGTCTCTGTCTCTGTCTCTCTCTCTCTCTCTCTCTCTCTCTCATAAATAAATAAATAAATAAATAAATAAATAAATAATATACATAAAGGAAGGAAAAACAAAACAAAACACATTTCAATGTAAATGTGGTTACTGGCATGTTAATGAAGAAAAGACTGATAAATACCTTTGACAATGAATATGCAGAGAATCCTCTTTGGTATGCAGGCAGACTTATTAAGGTAACTTGAGTGTTTTCTTTTTCAGATTTTTATTAAAATATAGCTAATATACATTATTACATTATCTCAGGTGTACACCATATTTATCCAACATTTATATCTCTAAATAAGAGATCACCATAGTAAGTCTAGTAACCATCTGACACAGCACCACGCTACCATAATGTTTTTGACTTGAGTAGTGGTTCTTTAATCACCTGATCTTAGTTATTTGTAAAATAGTGACAATATTTTGTGAGAAGTCAATGAGATCCCAAATGTAATCTATAAGCAGAGGGCCTGTCATCACTCCTCAACATATGCTGGTCTACTTCGGTGGGCACCAATCCATAGTCTTTAGCTATTGTATATAGACTAAGCATTGTGTGCTGAGTAAATAGCAAATGAATGGACAAATAGATTGAATAACAAATGAATGAATGAAGTTAGCTTGAATTTATTTTATGTCTGCATTAAAATTTATCATGGAATATGAATCACTTAGGAATTCATTCTGTCTCTTGATTAGTTTGCACGTGTTTATGCCACATTGATGGTATTAACATCACCATATTACCCAAGAACGTCAGAAAAATTTCCTTTCCTTTTTTTTTTTTAGGTAGTTTGACTATTCCCCATTGTGTGTATGTGTGAACACATTATGCATGCATTTTTGTTATTCACCTTTGAATTTAAGACAGCCCTTTGACTTAGGAAATAGAATTCTACTCTGCAAGTTATCAGTTAGGAAAAGAAGGCAGGAAAAGAGTAACATTTATCCTAAACTTTTAAGGGACAGATGGTGTGGAGGTTTTAAAGCTTGGGGATCTTCCTTCAGCAGCAGGAATGCTGCAAGGTAAAGATGGATTTTAAGGGCCCTGTTTTTGCAAAGATTTGAAAGGAAAAATAAAATCTTCAGCTGAGTTGCAAGTTATCATTGAATTTCCTTTTTTTTTTTTCACAGTTGTCAAACTTATTGATAGTATTGTCTATTCCTCATGAAACCCCTCACTTTCTATTTAGTGAGCCCTCCTACAAGTAACAAATTTCTCCCACCTCTATCATTCCCCCAAATCTGATCTTTGCCAAAGTTAACTAAGACCTACTTGCTAGTTAATCTAGTAGACATTTCAGCATCCTGGCTATTCCTAAGTACCAGATGTTGTATGGCACTTCAGGACAAATTTGGAGAGAGGCATAAATGAGGCACTTATTGAACTTTCTTCTTGGCACAGGAATTTAGCGTTAGAAAGCAAAGTACAGTGTGCAAAGTGCCAGGTAGAAATAGGTGTAAAGTGCTCTTGAAAAAACAAAATGGGGAAGCCAGGATGGCTCAGCAGATTGAGTGCTCATCTTGCAGTCCTGAGGTCCAAGGACTGTACCCTGGCCCCAGCCTGTGTGGACCCATATGCTGAACTGGGGTGTACCCACCATTCAGTTCTCACAAGGGTGAGATTTCCAGGTAGGAGGCCCCCAGCCTGGTTCCTACCCTGTGCAGACCCACACCCACCTGTGAAGAGAAACTATATGGAAAAACTAATGACGTACAAATAGGCAACTGCTCTGGGCCACCACCCCCCCTTCTCTCTCTTTCTCTCTCAATCTCTCTGTCAAAGACAATAAAAATAAATCTTTAAAAAAAAATGATTGGAGATACCAGGATAGCTCAGCAGGTTGAGCACTTGAGCACTTGCCTTGCAATCCCAAGGTCAGAGGTTCAGTTTCCAGCCTGGCCTATGCAAACCCATATGCTGTACTGTGACACAACTTGTAACCTCTGGGATGGTGGCAAACGTTCTCACCTCCTATGTGGGAAGCCCCCAGTTTAGATCTCGCCCTAGGTTGCCCCACATCCACCTGTGTGGAATGAAACCATGTCACAGCTAATAATGTACAACTATGGATACTGTTCTGGGCCCTCCCACATTCTCTCTCTATAAAACAAACAAACAAACAAACAAACAAAACCCAAACAATTAATTTCACCTCTAAGACAGGAAGCCTGGAGGAAGACCACAGAGACAGGATATTTCAATTAGACACTTAAAAATAGGGAAGCCCGGATGGCTCAGCAGGTTAAGCGCTCAGCAGGTTAAGCACTCGCTTTGTAGCCCTGGGGACCGTTGAGTCCCAGTCCCAGCCCATGCAGACCCATATGCTGACCTGGGGTGTGCTTCCCCTAAGTTTGGTTCTCGCCCCCTGGATCAAGGGTGTGTGTCTTCTATGCAGGAGGCCCTCAGCCTGGTTCCTGCCCTGAGTGGCCCCTGCCCACCTGTGTGGAACAAAACCATGTAGAAAACCGATGATGTACAACTATGGAGACTACTCTGGGCCCTCCCCCTTCTCTTTGTCTCTCTCTGTCTCTGTCAAAATCAATAAAATAAATCTTTAAAAATACATACATACATACATACATACATACAACTATCCCCATGTAGGCCAAATGCATTCCAAGTGTAGAAAGCAGTGTGATTCAAGGCATTGGAACATTAAGTGTTATAGAATCTTACCTAAACAAGAATAACTTCAATCCAGCTAGTGAGGTAGGTGCTGGAGGTGGGGAGTTGGATCAAGGGGGTGACTGAGATGACGGAGCGGAAGTGAGCACATCCAGATCCGTGAGTTTGAGGATGTAAGAGCTATTGAGCTGAGTGAAGCCCAGACATTATTTCAAATAAAATAGTAAACCTAAAACTAATGCACTTTGTGCTTGGAATGCTTGCTAAATAATACATGGAGATAATTCTTCTCATAGAGGTTCTTAGGGATTTTTTACCTTCTGTTGCCAAAGAGCACCTAACCAGCTATGCATATGGGTGCTGAAGTCCTTCTTCAAGGTCATTTACATGCAAATGTCAATACCAGATGGAAAATGTTGGAATGGTTTTGCTATAAATAAAAAACACTTTTAGATTCTCTCCAGGCTCTGCTATTGAGCATTACCTGTGTGTGTAGCTATGTGCTAGGAATCTTGGGGGTGATGAAAGAAACAGAGAAAAACAACATTCAAATGTGCATTAAATAGATTATTGTATCACATACTATTTTCTATATATTTTCCATTTCATATTGTGTTCTTTTGTATTTTTTAGAGAGAAGCATGAATTGCATAGTTGTTGGAGACACAATTGAGTAAAATTCAAATCGAGGGGTGTGCTTTGGATTGAAGCCTTGAATGGTGGGTAGCATTTTAGTAAATAGAGAAGATGGGTGGAGAGGATAGGAGGAAGCAGGTTGATTGAGGTGCCTAGACAAGAAAGCAGAAGTCCTGGAATGGTATGACTGACACAGAGGCTTTTACATGTTGGTGAGGATGGTAAAGAAGTTTTAAATGCTGGGTTGAGTGCAGAGTGCGTAAAATCTTAAAACCCTTTATTCTTCTCAATGATGATCTCACTTTACCTGAGCGGCAATCCCCACAAGAGGAGAAATCCTCCTGGACTGGGTATAACTAGGATCTGTGAAAGAAGTGGGGAAGACCTATAGAAGCATTCTCAACTGGTGGCTGCAATGCTTTTTCTAAAAGATTTGTTGTTTTTGACAGAGTGAGAGACAGAGAGAGACAGAGAGAAGGGAAAGGGCCCAGAGCAGTCTTCATAGATGTACATCATCAGTTTTTCAACATGGTTTTGTTCCACACAGGTGGGCAAGGGCCTTGCAGGGTAGGAACTGGGCTGCGGGCCTCCCACATGAACTGGGGGCTGAACCAGGGGCCTCCCACATGGGAAGCTCACTCTGGCAAGAACTAAACTGGGGCCCACACCCCAGTTCAGCATATGTGTCCACATGGGCCAGGGCCAGGGCCAGGATTCGATCCTTAGACCGTAGGGCTCCAAAATGAGTACTTAACCTCCTGTGCTATCCTGGATTCCCAGTAGCTCAATGTTAAAATAAGAGGAAAGCAGTTATTTGTTTCTCCATGTTAGTCAGTTTATGAGAAATTCAGCACCCTAGAACCACAGAGGTAAGGACTGGTCTCAGACAAAAGAGAAACATAAGCCTTCTAGCCTTTGAAGTGTAATTGTTGAAATATATGTAAAAAGCAACTTTCTTGTAAAGGAGGACATTGTACCCAACTTGAGTTAGCTCTGATGAAGTATAGCTAAAAGGATTACTATCAGAAAAGGTATTTAGAGAAAAACAGCAATATAGCTGCAATATACCTATCATCCTGATAAAATTTATTTATATTTTCTTAAATATTTGTCATTATGACACTTAAAACCTATTCCATTTCCAGGGGTTTTAACTGCTGGTGTAGTTTGAAAAGTCAGCATATATTTTTTTTTCTTATGGCAAGGGCACCCAATGTATTTTTGTAGATAACAAGGCAAAGAGACAAGTGAAGGTTTCAATGAATACAACCAGAGGGTGAAATGGAAGGGACTTTCATAAATATCAAGATTAAAAGGTAGGAATCCTATGCATATAATTGTTATTTTTGAACAGCTTTATTGACAGATAAGTGACAGGTGATAAGTTGCACATATTTGAAATGTGCAATTTGGGGATGCCTAAATAGCTCAGCAGGTTGAACATTTGTCTGTCTTGCAAGCACGAGGTCCAGGGATCAAATTCCAGCCCCAGCCCGTGCCATGCTGAACTGCTGTGCAACTGTAATCTCTGGGATGATGATGAAGGTTCTTGCTTCCCATGTGGGAGGCCTGCAGTTCAGTTCCTGCCCCAAGTAGCCCCACACTGTATGGAATGAAATCATGTCACAACTAATGATGTACAACTATGGAGACTGCTCTGGGCCCTCCCCCTTCTCTTTCTCTCTCACCTCTCGAACAATAAAATTAATCTTTTTTTTTTAAATGTCCAATTTTATAAGCTTTGACATATTTGTATATACAAGTATACATCCAGAAACCAATCCCAAGATCAATATAATGAAAGGTCATTTCCCCTAAGGGTTTCATTGTAGCCCCTGTGATCCCTCATTCTTGACCCCTCCCTAGACAAAAAGCAATCTGCTCTCTGCCACTGTATGTCAGTCAGTATGCACTTTCCTGAACTTTATGTAAATAGGGTCATATAGTGTTATTGGTTTTTGTTTTTGGTTAGGTTTATTTTTCAACCCTTCTCATTGGTGTGTAGTGATATTTCATCATGATTTTGTTTGTATTATACTTCCCTTATGAAATATGCTGTTGAAAAACTACTCATGGACTTATTTGCCATTTCTATATCTTCTTTTGAGAAGTGTCTGTTCAAACATTTTGTCCATTTGATCTTTGAGGTTTAGTTTTGTTTTTATATTACTGAATTTTGACAGTTGTTTATATATTCTGGATAGAAGTCTTTTGACAAACATGATTAGCAATATTTTTTTTTCTCAGATCGTAGCTTTTGTTTTCATTCTCTTAATAGTGTCTTCTGACAAAAAGTTTTTTATTTTGATGATATCTAATTTACTCATTAAAGCAATTTCTCTTTTAGAACTTGCTTTGGTGCTGTATCTAAGAAATATTTGTCTAACACAAGGTTACAAAGGTTTTCTCTGATCTTTTCTTCCAGAATTCTTATAATTTTAGGTTTTAAAAGGTCGATTGTCCATTTTAAGAAAGCTTATACACGTAATAGAAAGTATGGATTGAAGCTCATTATTTATTTATTTATTTATTTATTTATTTATTGCAAGTGGATATTCAATTGTTCTAACACCATTTCTTGAACAGATAACCTTTTCCCAGGAAATATGGCTATAATTAGTACATTTTAATGTAAATGACATCCAAAGCCATACTTCCCATGTACATGAGGAATGTCCAATTACAATAAAGCTCTATGAGCCAAACTGGAAGACAATGGAAAAAT
>PVKE010016415.1:0-33278 GCA_004027555.1 Craseonycteris thonglongyai | reverse complement strand
TTGAAATGAGACAGTAATGTGTTTTCTGCCCCCTTTTCAAATAGTACATCTGGTCAGCCTACCTAATGGCCTTAAAGCAAAGGAGGACAATGAAGAGAGATGGATACAAGTTGTTATTTCTGACCACTATATCTAGCATAAGGAGGGCATTCTCTACTAGACAAATGGCCTAGGAGATGTGTGAGTTGAAAGAAGACAGGATCTATGTTCCAGAGCCAAGCAATATGGCAGACTAGAGATAAGCCTGTGGTAATGAGGTCATGATAACATTAGGAAGGTAGTTCGAAAACAAATCATAGCAAAGCAGGAACATTAGGGTTTGTTCCAGTAAGGGCAGGATACTGAGGCCAAGTAGTTTGTGATTACCATTACTCTGTTGTCCTTGGCATTGTTATAAGTACCAATATTAGTGCCACACATAACAACTTCCCCAGCAAGAGAAGCCATTAACATCCAAAGTCAGTTTTCAAGCCAGGCTCCAGCATCCCTCCTGCACACTTAGTTGATGATTCTGGTTCTTAGAGATCCTTCTTTCTTGCAGGCCTATTACACTTTGTTGTTTCAATCATAGCCTTGAGTTCTTAATAATATTTGCTGTGCATTATTCCCCATTTTTTGGTCAGGTATGATCTGGATCCTCACCAATATGGTGAACTGCAAGGAAGTATCACATACCTTACATTTTTTGTATCCCTTCCCAGACTTGCACAGTGATGGCTGTAGGGTGGGTGAGTGACAAATTTGTACTTATTATTAATTTAATTTCCTCATAACTACAACAGTTGGAAACTTCTCTTATTTATTTTTAAACCCACATATACACACACAAGTACCACACTCATTACAATATATAATTAGAAAATTACTTAATTATTCAGTGAGATATTGATTGGTAGTTAAATAAAAATCTGTCATCCGGGCTGGCTCTACAATGGGTACTTGCTAAGAATCAACACCTATTGAATAGAGGAACAAAAGGAAATATACTTGAAGCTTCTTTTTTAGGTAATTAAATAACATGTTTCTAAAAGACACGGATTTAGAATGATAATTAAATAGGTACAATTCTTCAATAGGCAATGCTTTAATAAATGGTAAGAAGTCGACAAACTACATGACTAAGAAAATGACTTTGAGGTCCATTTTTCATGCACAAATTTTAAAAATAAGCAAATCTTTAAATGAAACATGTCCAATTATTCTGTAAACTGTATTTGACAGAAGAAAAATATCATTTTGATGTCAATATACTCATCTTTAAAGTTAGTTATCTATTGTGAAACACACAATTCACAGAGGTTTCATGAGCTCAAGATGTTTTCTCTACCCTACAATTGCCAGGTTTTTTGCATCCTCTCTCCATGTTCTATCTAGTCAAGGTCAACAGCTAAGAAATGATAGAAATCATACTTTGCCTACAGTATCTATACTTTAATGGCTACTCATTCTGCTTAGGATGAAGGCCAATCTCCATAAACATGGTGTACCACAAAACCTGGCCTGGTCTGGCCCCACTTTCTTCGTTAGATTCTGTAAACCGCCCTCAACTCCCACCAGATCTTCAATCACTCAGAATTCAACAAGGGATTTCTTTCCATTTCTCAAGTATTATGCCCACTCTTCTCTAGTATTATTTCCTCTGCCTAAAACATTCTTCCACCTCTTTCTTCTTTTGTCCAGGTCACTTCGGTTCTTCCTTAGTTCTCATTTCAAGAATTCTTCTCTGGGCCTCTCTCTCTCAGAATCAAGGTTAGCTGCTCCTTTTTTAGGCCCTTATTATCTCTGGACTTCTATCACTGTACTCACTGCAATACAACTGTCAGCGTTTTGTTTTTTTATCTTTATCTCCCCACTAAGTACTATATTCCTTGAGGACAGGTATCATCTTGTTTATTGTTATCATTTCCAGTGCTGGTTATAAATTTTGATTATTAGAATTACCTAGGTATAGCACAGAAATGGGTAAGCTCCTATCATTGCAAAGTTGGATGTTATGGGGGAAGACACCAAACATATTTGCTAATAAAGTCCAGGAAAATAAAGAAACATTTACTTTCAGAGAGGCACAGCTCAGTCTTTGAAAAAAATAAAGTTTGCTTAGCAACTTTGCTTTTTATCCAAGATGGTATAAAACCAACCACAAAAAGTTCATATCTATGAAAAATTGCTCAAATGCTTCAAATAAAACAATATTCTATGAACACTTCATAATTGCAGCTATCACTCAAGGGCTCAAAGCCTCTACACAGAGAGAACCAAATCCGAGAGATGAATGCACTAGGCTTTATGTCTATAAATATAATTCCCTTTTGAATTTGAAGAGGATGTTATAAATTCTTTGTACCTAACATTTGTAAAGATAAGAACAACAGAAGAAAAATTGCCACATTCCACCTTGACACGTCTACAATAGAACTAACCCTTAGTCTGAATGGATGGGCTAGCAAAGCAGCAGAGAGTTTCAGCAACCAAAATAGAACATTTTTTTTTTCAAAGCTTCTTGTCTTCTTGTGTTCAGCTAAAAAAAAAAAAAAAAATATATATATATATAGAGAGAGAGAGAGAGTATATATATATGTGTGTGTGTGTGTGTGTGTGTGTGTGTGTGTGTGTGTGTGTGTGTGTGTAATAATTATTGGAATCTGAAAGTATGTCTTTTCCCAAAATATTTCAAAACTTACTTAGTAAAACACTTTCAAGTCTCCAGGCTTAATTTAATAAATGACTTTTCCCCTAGGGCCCAATTGCTTTCATATGAATGAAATCCCCCAAAACTAAAAATACTATCAGAAAAAAAGTGTTTTGCACTTTTATTTCAGAAACCATTTCATTATGTAACCAGAGATTAAAGTGATCTAAAACTTTAATTTATGTTCAGAGAAAATAAGCTCCTAGGATTTGGGTTTGTCCCTCTTCATGCACTTTAGGTTTGGGTACAATCAGTACCCAAATGAGCTCTAGTGGCTCCGAGCCAGCCACCTAGATTTACGTTCTAGGTCTACCAATTAACAGCTATTTGGCCTTGGACAAGTCAGACCTCAGTGTGCCTCAGTTTCCTCATATAGAGAATGTGGATCAAAATGACAATCATCTCCTTTTTCTTCCTTTGGTAACTAAGTAATGTAATATGTGTAAAATACTGGGCCTTATACCTGACCCAAATAATCAATGGGCCAAACATTTATTTGACCTTTTCAGATTTATAAAAATAATTGACTGAGTTACCAATTTTAAAATTGTGAAAATTCCCATGAAAAGTGGTATTTGGAGCTTTTTTTTTAAAGCAAAAGATCAGGTATAGCAGATACTGTGGGCTGTTGCCCACCTGTCCTCCCACTGGGTCCCCCGCAGCTTCTAAATACAGTTCCCTTACTAACCAAAGGCTCCCTCCCTCAGCGGTCTCCCTGCTCAGTTTCCATTGATAGTTTCTCAGGCCCTCAGAAGCACAATTCTAGGGCATGCTCCGAGCACACTCTTACAAAGTGACTGAATCTCAGTAGTTCACTCATTAATGCACCTTTAAAAAAATTAGACTTTATTTTTTAGAGCTGTTTAGGTTCACAGAAAAATTGAGCCCAAGGTACAGGGATTTTCCATATCCCCTTGTCCCCACACAGGCATAGCCACTCCCATTATCAGCATCCCCCAGCCCACAGGAGTGGTACATTTGTTACAACTGATGAACCTACATGGACACATCATCATCAGCCACAGTCCATAGTTCACATTAAGAATCACTCTCTATGTTGTTAATTCTAAGGGTTTGGGCACCTGAATGATAACATGTATCTAACATTATAGTATCATACAGAATAGTTTCACTGCCCTAAAAATCCTCTGCGTTAATGCACCCTTTATTGGTCTTTATTCCTTCTTGTTCTCACTTCCTCTTTCCCTCGTGCTTCCTAGGACAACTCCCCCTCAAACAAACTGCCTGTTCCCAAATTCTAATCTCAGAATCTGCCTTTGGACAGATCATTAGCCCTCCTCCAGGTCCGCAATATCTGAAACTATGTGCATGCAGCTCTCCAACTCTCCAGGGACCCCACCACTCACATCACTTCTGCACTAGCAATGTCCTTAGGCTCACTGTGTCCACTCAAAAGACCTGCCTACCCTGCAGACTTCTGAGCTCATGATTCAAGAGCAAGACCAACCTTCTTAATTTTACAATGGAAGCCACTGAACACAAACAAGAACAATGACTTGCCTAATTAGATAGAAGTTCAACCTGGGTTAAAACCCAAAATGTATGGCTCCTAGTCCCAGGCTCTAAGATGCCTGATTTCTCTGAAGTAAATACAGCCAGTCACAGGATTTCCTAAGGCTGATGCTGCCACTTACTTGCTCCTGTTCATACAGTGTCCTCTTTTTTCTTTGCATTTCAAGTAGATAAAGTTTAGGATTCCAGGGGAGAGGATATCACCCAGGTAAGACACATCAAGCAAGCAGATCTCTATTCAGCACACACAAACTCACACTCATGCCTGGAAGATGCTGACTAGGGGTGGGAGAACAGAAAGCTGAGCTAGCCAGCCCTACGGACAGGCCAAGGAAAGGTCAGATGAAGCAGTAGGAACCTGGGAGAGAGGAGAGTAAGGAAAATAGAAACTCTTTGCAATAAGATTAGGTAACCAAATCTGAATAATCTCCTACCTCAAAAATCTAATAATTTTAAAATGTGATTCAAATCAATCTGGGTATATCTGAAAATTAGGAAGTCTGAGTCAGAAAACTCAGTAGGAGCCCTGTTTCAAAATTGCTGTGTAACCTTTGGCAAGTAGCTAAAACTCTGGACTTTGTTTTCTCATCTGACAAATGGGTACAATTGTACCCCCTGCCCTCCTCATCACAGTGGGTTGTTGTTCAGATCAAATGAAATCACATTTGTAATAGTTACCACACACGAAGTACTTTTAATTGTATTCCCCACACAATGCTAGGAGCCTTACATATATTTTCTTATTTAATTCTCACAACTTTGAGGTCGGTTGCTATTACCTTCATTTTTCAGATAAAGAAACTGAAGCTAGAGGGGTTTAGTCACACACCCAGTCATACAGCTGTGAAGTGCTGTGCCTGAAATCCAAATCTGCATGCTGCCCTTTGAAAACGCACTTTGTATAAGTACTAACATTATGAACCTCACATGTGAAGCATCATTTAATTAATATCTTATTTCCAGAAAGACAGGGTTAACAGGTATATAAAGGAACCTCATTAAGAAAACTGATATTGATTTCACAGTACCATAAAATTTTGGCCACTATCACAGCCTTATTGGTGACATGCTATGGTCATTACTAAATTTTGAGTAAGTTCAGATCTGAGACAAGTCAAATTTTACTTTGTAATGAAAAGGTATTAGGTTATTAGGTTAGTCTAATGTTAAAGATGTTGAATTTCGCTTACAAAGCCAATACACTTTCCAAAAGGACAGGTGTCTGTAGATCCCTGCATTATTTTAGGGAAGTGTTCACAGAGTTCATTAAATACTTGTGCATTTTAAGCATTTGCCTTCAAGTAATTAAAATACTTTATAATGTGGCAGGATTATAACTCTCCATGAAAAAGACGCCTTGGCTGTCCACCCACTTTACTCATCATTTAACTGGTCCCAGTTAACAGAATGTCCAAAAGAAATTTTCTAGACAGCCAAGCTTCTATATCAGTTCAGTTCACGAAACAGCCATTAGTAGCTTCCGATAAGCCAGACTCTGTTCCCTGAGACCCTGCTATCCATAAATAGCCTATATCTAGTGACTTTGATCTTAGACTGTCTTAACTCAGACAACTGACAAATAGTTATGCTCATAGCTGGAAGCCTAGGAACGCTTTCTTATATGTCAACCCCAGAGATAACCAGTAGCTGGATAAAGGAATAAAATATGACAATGTCAAGAAAAGGAGAAAAACTAACTTAGCATGTAAGCATACTACAGCATCCTTCTCTAATTCCCCCGATATAAATCTTACTAGAATAAAATTATCAGTATCACCTCAAAGCATGTATCAAACTAAGCTGCTGGGGTAGATGCCATGCACATAAATAGTTTCTTCACTCTTCTTCCAGAACTCACAATCTTACATGCACAGGCAGAAAATACACAGTAAATCTCAAAGACATGGGAGTCAGGTGTGAAGGCTTCTGAGTGCCTGTGATGAAGAAGGCAAGTAGTGCGAACTTCAGGAATTGAGACAAATAGCTATGGAAGGTATATGTCCAAAAGGAACTTTCTGGACTTGAAAGCTTCTATATCAGTTCACTTCACCAAACATTCATCAAGAGCTTTCTATAAGCCAGGCTCTGTGCTGTGCCCTTGAGAACTTGCTACCCATAAATAACAGATCCAGTGAACTCGATCTTGGACCTCCTAAACTCAGACAACTGACAAATAGTTATGTTCATAGCTGGCAGCCTAGGGGCACTTTCTTGTATGTTTTTCCTTTTTGGTAGCAAAGCATGTCTTATTACAAAATCTTTCCACTACAAGTGAGGCAGCCTTTGATGGAAGACACAGTCCTAGAATGTGAAATTGCACCAATTCTGACATCACAAAGAGTAAGAGTAAATTTGTCAGAGAAGGAGTTAATTCCCCGAATAATTCCTATTTTACCTTTGAAAAATATGGCTTAACAAAATAATTTAAAATCATTTTCTTGAAAAATTCTCTTTGCATCTACTAGTATATGCAATACTGTCTTGGAGTACTTATTTAAAAGAGTTTTTTTGATATTGTCTAACATAAAAATATAAAAATTATCATATGAAGAGTGTTCACAAATTTCCTTTCTCTCATAGCCTCTTATTTCCTCTCCTTTCTAAATTAGAAAAAATTTTTTAAGATTTATTTTTATTATTTTTGACAGGAAGAGAAAGAGAGAGAGAGAGAGAGAGACGGTGGAGGGCCCAGAGCAGTCTCCGTAGTTTTATGGCATTAGTTTTGTGATACAGTTTCACTCTACAGGTGGGCACGGGTCTGTGCAGGGCAGAAACAGAACCAGGGGCTTGCTGGGCGAGAACCTAACTGGGGTCACACCCCAGTTTAGCATATGGGTCCACATGGGCCAGAATACGATCCTTGGACCCCAGGACTGCAGAATGAGCGCTTAACCCGCTGAGCCACCCCGGCATCCCCAAATAAGAATTTAAACCTAATGAAGAAACAGGTTAATTTTGCTACATGATAACAAGTGCTAAGAAAGTTAATGGGAAGAATGAGGACTGAAAAGATTTTAATTGGATCAGAGAAGAGAGTCATTTAGGGTATGAGGAAAGTGGATGGAAGAAAAAAGGATTTCTTAAGTGCATCTGCCGGCTATGCCCTCCTCCTCTGCCCCCCAACACACACTTCAAAGCCCTTCAAGATGCCTGAATAAATATGTTATTTTGGCTGTTTAACTGTGTATCTGCTCACACTGCCACTCTGAGGCTGAACCAGGTGTGTCTAAGAGAGAAAGGAAGTACTGCCAGACCTCAAGTCAGAGCCTCTTGGCTGTTGGTGACTCAGAAAACAAGCCCCCTCCCCCTCAACCAACACCACCACCACACACACACCATACAAAGGCCGCAAGTCTGGAGAAGAATTTTAAACTTACATAATGGATGCAAAGAGTTTAGAGAAACAGAGAAAAATGAGGGAGAGGAAAGAACTGTTCACGCCCAGGAAGACAGATGGGAAGTCCACTCGGGAGGGAGGAGCGTGAGTGGTATAAAGCTGCAGAGTGTGCCCTTGACCGACTCCCTGGTGTAGGAGAAGAGGTCCGTCCCCAATAAGTAAGCGGTCCATGCTTGCTACTGAGGACAGGCACAAAATGAGAACCCACGGTCGCCATTCGCGCTGTAAGTACCGGGACTGAGCAGGAGGGGGCACGTGCTTGTCCGAGTGCTTCCTCTTCACACGCCAGCAGGCCCTGGCCTGGCAGGGTGCATCCTGACATCTGTCAACACGCTGCCCGCTCACAGGACTGGGGGCAATCAAGAGATCCACTGGCAGTCCTTTCTGCCCTCTCCCACCAGTAATCACCGCAGACTTGTCACAAGCAAAGGGAGCAGGTCACATCCTGTACAGACAATAGAGAAAATCAGACTCCCCTAACCAAGGTCCATTTAAAAGCGAGTCTGAAAGCACTGGCAGAGGGAAAAACCATTTTCTTTTGTTCTGTAGACCTGAGCAAAAGACTTTAGGATGTTTCTTCACACTGCCTACCCAGTAACGTTGACAAAGGTCAGAGAGTTCAATTTTTCTGAAAGTACTTAGGTCTACAGCACAGTCGTCTCCCTTATCTGTGGAGGATGTGCTCCAGAACCCTGGTGAGTGTGGGAAGCTACAGATAGTGCCAAACCTTATGCATACAATATTTTTTCCTATACATACATACCTATAATTTATAAATTAGGCACAGTAACAGATTAACAACCATACTTAATAGTAGAACAATTATAACTATGTACTGTAATGAAAGTTACATGAATATGGTTCCTCTCTTTTTCTCTCTCTCAAAATACCTTCTTGTGCTGGCGTCACCCTTCATTTTGATGATGTGAGATGGTAAAATGCCTGTCATGAGAGGAGGTGACGTGAATGACAAGCTCTGGGATGTAGTGTTAGGCTCCTAGGGACCTTTTGACAATGTGTAGAAAGCACTTTACCACTTCTCTTTGGCATATCCAAACTGTCAACATCAATACTCATGTATTTGGGGACATTACCAAGTAAAATAAAGGTTCCACAACAGTTGATCTGATAACAAAGATGGCTACTATGTGACTAATGGGCAGGGAGTGTGAACACTGTGGACAAAGGGATGATTCATGTTCCAGGCAGGACACAGCTGGATTATGTCAGGTTGCTTTCATCACACTACTCAGAATGAGGCACAATTTAAAACTTATGAATTCTTTACTACTATAATTGTTTTTTTTATATTTTCAGATCAAGGTTGGCTGCAGGTAACTGAAACTGGGAAAAGTAAAACTAGATAAGTACATTTAGAATAAAAAGAATACTGAGTGCAAGGGAATATGTCTAACACCCTTGATCCCAGATTTGTATAGAAATACCCAATAAAATGTAAACACATTGGGAAATTTATATTCATTCTTTCATCTGTTAAATACTTGCTGAAGTTTTTCTGTGTATTAATTATAGCTCCAGATAACAGGCAAACAGTTGAAAATAAAATAGATATGGCCCCTCTTTCCTTTTTCTACCTGAAATCTTGAAGAGGTACCACTTACATGTCACAAAATATCATCACCTTTTGCTACCTAAACTGCAAAAATAATCCATTCAAGGAAAACATGAAGGCCTATTCAAAAGCTCTCCTGTATGAAAGAGTTGGTAAGACTCATCCACTCTTTCTAACTCAAGGGTAAATGTAGATCCAAGTAAAAGTCCAGCTGGCACTTAACCAATGACCATAGTTAGTGATCTACAGGTACATGGGGAAGCCCAAAAGAATAAATAACCTACTAAAAATATCAATGTTAAATTCTACTTATTTATTCTTTAATGTATATGTATTGAGCACCTTTTAAGGACAGATCATGTGTATACTGCTAAGGAGCATGTAGAAAAGTGAAATCAATGATTCTCTTCTCTTACAAACAAACAACATTTTGCCTAGTAAGAGAAGTCATCCTTATAAATAGAATACTAACCACACACAGCAGCAGCTGACAAAGTTCCAACTGAGTTGTAAACTCAGTGAGCGAAATAGGTATCATGGGTGTGTGGCAGGAACTTTCAATATAACCTGTTCAAAATGGAACTAATTATCTTTCTTTTAACCATGCTCCTCGTCCTTTGTCTTCTATTTTAATTAATGTGACCATCTTTCACCCAAGCCAGCCTTTTTCAAAGCTGTCTTTTTTTCCATATGTTCCATATTTAATTGGTCACTAACATTGGCAATTTGTAAGGCAGAACTGTCCCTTAAATTTCATCCCTTTTCTTCATTCACTCTGTCATTGCTTAAATTCAGATCCTTCTCATCACACATTTGGACTATTCCAATAGCACAAAATGACCTTCCATCTTCTTTCTCTCCCTACCAAAGATTACCCCCATATTGCCACCAGGTAACTGTCTACATTTCTTTTCCCTGTTTCCCATAACGTTCAAACTCTGGCAAAGCATGGAAGGCTTTGTACAATGTCTTGCAACTTAATGCCGAAGTGCTTGGTGATCAGCTTGGACATTCCACCATTAGTCAAACTCATAATGTCTACGCATATCTTAATATCTTTGCATAATCAGACACAGGGTCAGAAATAGCCTTCCTTAACTTCCTCACACAGCAAACTCCTCCTCATCCTTTGAAACTCTACTCAGGTAGATGTAGTTTCTTCTTTTGTGCCCCAACCAACATGGTTCATTTTCTTTGGTTACAATATATATTATGCATAATCATTATCTGCTCATAATACTATCTTCTTCACCAAATAGTGGGCTTTCTAAGGGCAGGGAAAATGTCTTATTTATTTTTGTATGTCTAGTGCCTAGTACAGTGAGTTCTCAATGAATAACTGAGTTTCAAAGACAGAATGGATAGATTTCTAGAAAAGGGGAAAAATTAAATCCTATCAGACCCAGTCAGGAAAGACCTCAAAGATGATATTGAATATGAACTTCAGTTTCAGATATAGTATGAGTGAGACAGGAAGAAATGAGACAGAGGATGTCTCACATGCAAAAATAATCATGTCAACAAGAGCACAACAGTTGAGCGATGATTAAAAAAAAAAATTTTTTTTAAGGCAGGTCTGCTTAGCTGGAGCAAATGACCACAAATAAAATCTAAGACTTCTTCACAGCCTTTAAGGTCCCAATTCTTCAGGCAAGAGTACTTTGCTAACTCGCTGATTTCCCATTCCCTAACTCCATCTACTCTACCCACTCTTCCTTAGTTCTGTCTCTGCAACCTCAAGCTAGTTTTTGCTTTGAGGACTGTTTCCATTGTTGTTCCCTTTGTTTGCATGATCCTGGTAAGGCAGTTCATGGGTTAATGTTGAGGTAAAATACCATCTATTCCAAAGGGCCTCTCTCAGTCCCCCTCTCTGCTGTGCTATAAGCTCGTCTTCTCTATCAGAACAGAGTTTTATTTCTTCAGACCAGTCAGAACTCGTAGAATTTATTTACTTATTTACCTGATTTTTGTCAAAATCAGTTTTCTTCCACTACATATAATCAGCACCAACCTCTGCAAATAACAATTCCACTTCTTAATTTGTTTTATATTTAGGTAATATTCTAATATTCTTATAAACATACAGAGCATACTCATCTATGCCATTTTCATACTTATTATTATACTAGAAAAAATTGCCAACCAATTTAACAACTTAGATGAAATGGACAAATTTCTTGAAACTTACAACTCAACAAAACTGACACAAGAAGAAACAGAACATGAATATCCTGGATCTCTTAAAGAAACTGAATTCTTTATCAAAAATTGATTCCCAAGAGAATTCCAGGCTCAAGTGGTTTTACAAGTAAATTCTAAAAAATATACAGGGAGAAATAACACCAGTGTTACACAAACTCTCTCAGAAAATAGAAGAGTAGGTGACCCTGCTTAACACATTTTATAAGGCCAAGTATAATTCCACATCAAAATTTGAGTAAGAACATTATAAATTATATATAAATGAAGCTGTAAAATTAAAAATAAAAATTGAAGCCCTAAATCTATGTACCTCTGTAACAAAGTCTTGGACCATATACAAATCAGTTTCCTTACAGAAAGGCCTCAAAGGACCTGATTATAATACAGCCTCAGGTGAAACAGATAGTATAACATGTACTCTCTGGATAATTTTTCAATGATTTTGTTCTATAGCCAAGAAACTACAGCCCACAGGTAAAATCTAGTTCAGGCTTGTTTTTGTATTGCCTGCAAGTTAAAACAATTTTCACATTTTAAAAACTGTTAAAAAAAGAAGAAGAAGAAGAAGGAGGAGTAACAGTGACTATACATGGCCTGCAAAGCCTAAAATATTTACTTTCTGTCCTTTACACAAAAAGTTTGCTATCCTTGTTAGAGTAATAAGTTTATGATAATAAGTAATTTTATTGTTCTATGATCTAAAGGAGTGGGTGTGCAAAACCTCCCAACTTTCCATCCTGGCTTCCCTCCACTTAGCTTCTATTCCTGATTAATTGATTGATTGATTGATTGATTGATTGATTGATTGATTGATTCAGTAAATAAGTAGGTGGGTTCTACTTTACATCAGTCACTGTACTATTATATTTCCAATAGAATGATGAACAAGATAGGCAACCCTGCCCTTAATGAGCCTACAGGTTCTACAGAAAAGGTCCCAATGTTTATTCAATGAATGAGTCCATTGTTCATGCATGGTTTTACCAGGGCTTTGTGGGTAACAACTGTTAGGTAGGCCTAGAACATTCCTCATCTTTTCACTGCTGGAACTTACTCTGCTTTCTGCACCAAATGTCACACTTCTCTGCACCAAAGGTTTCTCATGATAATACAGAGATAATAAACACTTAAAGATAAAAGATGAATGTATATGGAAGCAAAGATAAGATGTACCTTCCTCAATTGGATGTTTCAAAATTGTTAGTCCTTGTCTCAATTGAAAGGTCCTTCTTAAATCTCATATTTAAAATAAAATGAACACAGTTGAGCATTAGAGAAAGATAATGCCTAGGAGGTTTTGTTAATGCATCCAAAAATAGCTCCCTATTTTAAAGTTAATATAAAAATCTACTAATCCAAAGCATATGCAGCCTAATGTGTTAAAAAAAGCATTAGCTAACATTTACTTAGCCACTTATAATTATCTGGGTTCTAAATCCAGAGGATGCAAGAAAGACTGTCAAAAGGAGACAAGGACAACATCAATATGGGTAGAAAATAAAATGTCATTCAACAAAATGCAGCTGAGGACATTTTCTGGATAGAAATGCTTGGAATCAATTATTTATTTATGAAATAGAAAATACTGATAGAGAAAATACCCAGTAATGGGGACATATATGTCAGAGGGCTGAATAAGATAATCTGTTTATAAGGCAACATGGTGACTGAAATAATCACAATGACTTGGAGTTGCAGAAAAGATGTCACTAAAGACAAAAGTAAAACAACATTAATGGCACATCATCTGTAAGACTCGGTTCCCAGAAGTGGACACATTGGGATAAGGTGAGAAAAACCAAACAAGAATGATTATGAGACTCAAGAACTTAATTCAAGGGAAAGAATTTTAAATTAGCCAAAATATAGATGGGAGAAATTAAGGTCAAGAAACTGAGTTGGCTCATAAAAGGTAGGCAATAAATCAAGACCTTTTAAGCCAATAGCTTTTCTATGCTATAGGAGAGCATGATGACAAATTATAGCCTAGGGAAAAGAAGTAGGCAGAATAATACCAAATAGCTTTTTAAAAAATGCTAGCAACCTTCCGAACAATTTTTATTACATAGGAATCACTTGTAACAGTTAAATCAGGTTGGGAAAGAAACAACCTACATTGTATATAAATTGTTTTAAATTCGATTCTGATTACTACTTCTACAGCCTAAGGTGGGAAGAGAAAAGAAAAAGGGAAAGACAAGAAGGGTAGTGGAGAGATATTTGGAGTTAACGCATCTATTCACACTCTACTTCCGTCAGGGCAAAAATTGTGATGCCTTCCTGTGTCCAGCCCCTAATACAGTGTCTGACATACAGAGATGATTAACCAAGGTATTTTAAATAAATATGATAATTACATTATTAAAAATTTATCAAATCTTCCCTCTGCTTTGTTCATAAAGCTGTAAACCAACCCTGTTCATAGCCCTCTTTCTGTCCTCTTTCATTTTATCTCTGTAAAAAATTCAATGATTATAGAAATGAGACCTTAAAATATAGATGAAAATAAATCTATTTCTCAGTTGGGTTACAAAGAAAGAAAATGTCTCTGGTTTATTGGGTTAAATTAAGCATCTAATTTAAATATACTGTGAAATATTCACAAACACACACACACATACACACACTTCCTCCCAAATAGCTATCTGAGTAAGAACTCCAACCATGTTTTATTTATATTTGTAATAGGATTTTAGTGTATTCATCCAGCAGGTCCCCATCTGAAGCAGTCTGAGATTAACCAATTGTAACACTAATTCTTTGCTCCAGCTGCAGCTCCCAGCAGGTCCATCGAAACAACCGGGAACATGGAATGCCCTCCATCTCAGAGCTGTGTGAATCCTTTGCTAAAATTAATCACCTGTACACTAGCTAACATTACAGGAGACCTCAGCCCCAGTCTCCAAAGTAATAATTTGTATCAAAATAATGTAATTAAGACATAGTCACTTAAAAGCAACTTATATGTTGATCTTCTTTCTTCTTGCACTGAAAACAAAATAGGCATGAAATGTTACTTGCAAAATATCAACAACTCTCATATTCTCCAAGAGGGTGTTAACAAAACAAGAAATTGAGCAGAACACCAAAAGTGATGTCAATATTCCCATTACACATTCTAAAGTCAGAATGACCTGTCTCCTTAAAAAAGAAAGTCATAAGCCAAAACTGAACTCCTTCTATAAAAGAAATAAGCCACCAACTTAAACTAAATATATTATCTATAAATCCATAAGGAAAGAAAGCAGTTCCAGTCAAATTGAATGACTTGCCTGTCCCCACAGCGGCCTTTGTGTTCCTGCCTTTGAGTCTCATTCACTGGGCTCTGTGCACAGGTCCAGCTATCCTCCCTGTCTCATCCCACCTGAAGCCTTTCTGTCATTCACAGTCCATCTCTTACACTAAAGAGTCCAGGATCCTTTCAAATATCCTCCAGACAGAAGGTGTGCTCTGCTGTTCTTGAACTGTCACCGCTCTTTATTGACATCTCTCTTATGATTCCTAAACTTCTGAGCTGTAGTTATGTGGGTGTTGACATAATTAACCTATTGGACGGTGACCTGATGGAGGCTGCAGCTTGTTGTGTGAGTCATTATCAAACCACCCACAATGCCTACCACACTGTCTTGATGTGACAGGTATTCACTTAACATTTGTTGGATGACTGAATACTAAATTTAGACTTTACTTGGTGAGATCATGAAAACTTTGTTGCAATCACAGAAAATGGCCTACTTGAAAATTTTACTGACTTTTATTTTGTTTCAAGGTAATAGACTTACTCTAAATATAAGATACATATATCCTGGTGTCTTTTAAAATGGTATCATATTTGCTTGAGAATTATCATGGGAAACATACACAAATTCAACTGAAAGAGTTCCCAAAGGCCAAAGCTGAAACACTGAGCAACAAAATAAAGTAATATGGGATTATAAGTAAAAATATAAAACATATACCTTTGAATCCATACTGACACAAATATGATTGAATAAATAAATAAATAGGGGAGAATAGACAATCTCTCATGCAGAGGAACTCTAAATAATTTATATAGATAGTCTATCCTCAAGGAGGTGGAACATATTTAAGATATAAAGGGTGTCCCAAAATTCACTCAAGAAGTAATTTTGAAAACACAAGTTTATAATTAAATATTGTAAATTTTCATTGCTCAACAATGAAAATGAGTTGTTCTTTCGTGTAGTGCTCCATTTTTAATAACCCTGGACTGTCAGCTGTCATACTCTTTTTTTTTCGTTGGCAACACTCTACCGCACCAATGACACAAAATTCAAATCTTGCGTGAATTTTGGGATACCCTTTATATATATATATATATATATATATATATATATATATATATATATATATATATATGTGCACGCACACACATATATACACACACATATACAAATAACCTTAGTATTTTTATAAAACTGCTACTTTTAAATGCATCATTTTAAAATAATTGTTTCATTATTGTATGGGACTTTCTTTACTTTAAATTCACAAAAAAGTAATGTAATTTTATACTGAAAGCGATTGAAAAAATGTATAACTTTATTTGCAGAAATTCACTCTGTGGTCTGCTTTATCTAAAATTCCACTTGAAGAGATGATAGTTTTTCTCTTTTATCCTTCTCTCTTACAAATAAAGGGACAGTATGTTTTGCTATTAGAATTAAAAAAAAAAAAAAAAAGCCTTATGTTCTTAATTTTCACAACTGTCCTTCCAAAATAAATTAGAAAGAAATTTGATAGTGGTCAGATCTTAGTCATTTTTCATTGTGAAAATGATAAACTTTTGTTTTGATCTTAATTCTCCCTTGCCTAAATTATATCTATGTTGTAGCTAGAAAGAACTGGAAGGGTTTGCTTTTGTTTAGTTAGTTGTTTGGGGGATGGAAGATCCCAGCACATTGGAAGGCTGTTGGAGTAAGTGGTCCTGTAGACTCTCATAAGGCGTCCCTATCCCGCTGACTGCCCTGGAGCGAACCACAGCTCTGGGTTTCCGATACCTCATTTCTAACAGGAAAAGACTATAACTTACAGTCACTGGTCTCTAAATTCATCCTAGTTATAAAAAATATCTAAAGTCTGGGTATAATTTTACATTTGCCTTTCAAATAAATGTGGCAAGCCTGATTCCCCAGTAACCCCCCAGCACCTCAAGTGCAGGCTTTTTAAAATTAATGGGGGGCGGGAAGCTGGGATGGCTCAGCAGGTCAAGTGCTCACTTTGCAGCCCTGGAGACCAAGGGTCGGCCCAGGTGGACCCGTATGCTGAACTGGGGTGTGCCCCCAGTCAGTTCTTGCTGAGGCCTATGTGGGAGGCTCCCGGCCCAGTTCCTGCCCTGTGCAGCCCCACCTGTGGAGTGAAACTGTATGGAAAACTAATGCTGTTCAACTATGGAGACTGCTTAGCCACCCCACCCCACCTTCTCTCTGTCTCTGTCTGTCTTTCTCTGTCAAAAACAATAAAAATAAATCTTAAAAAGAAAAAAAATTAATGGGACCACAGATGGGAGTTTATTTCTCTGCAACAGAAACTGTGCTTCAGAATCTATGACTCACTGGGGCCAGCATACCTAATGCAACTCTGATTCCAAATTTGGTTTCTTGTTCCCTTGACTCTTGAGAATGGTCTTCAGTAAGTAGAGTAACCTCTCTGTCCACCACACAAAGAAGCCAGCATTCAGAGAGCTTCTAAGAAAAGGAAAAGGATGAAGAGTAAAGCTTAGTATGTTCGTAAGGAAACAGGATTTTCGGGAAACTGTGCTCAAGATAACTTTAACATTGCTAGAGAACTCACCATGGCTGTCACAGAGCAGACTCTGATACAGGACTTGAGGCGGAGAGATCAGCCTTTCCACTTAAAGAGGCACAGACCAAGAGAGAGGGCTGACCCTCAAATATATCATGCCACCAAATCCTTTCATGCCCACCAATTCCCTAGCATCCATCACTTTTATTACCTTAGTTATGAATATGTTTGACAGAAGAAAAAGAGGGACGGAAAGATGTTCAAAAAGAAATATCCGAATGTCACTCAATCTCCAGATAGTTTCTCCATTGCCTGGTCAGCTTCATAGGTGAGTGTGTGACGTATGCAGCCAGCAAAGGGCCATACACTCAAAAGGGCCCCCAGCGTGGCTTAATATTTTTTGTTGCCATCTTGAAAACTTCTTCACAATTTTTAAAGAAAGGGTTCTTCAGCATTTTCATTCTGAACTGCATCTAGCAAATTATGTAGCTGCTCCTGACTACTGCCTTTTAAGACACCTTATTTTGATCTTCAGAAATCTCTACCTGCATTTTTCCTAACATTGAGCAAAGATATTTTACTAAGCAATCATGGAATGTCAGGATGGATCCAAGGCATTCTCTATATCTATATAGAAATGGCTGCACATACTGGAAAATATCACCAATCCAGTAGACTTGAGTCGCTCAAATTTGGTTTCCAGTGCTCAATACCATTCATAATCCCATACAGGAATTTCCCAGTCCTCTGCCCCTCTCTACTCCCAAAGACAGCTCTATCACCAGTTTCCTTAAAACCTTATTACCTTTCCTCTCATCATCAGGGGAGACCTTTACTTTTTCCTACAGGCCTTTTAGACTCACCATTTCCCAAACAGCTGTCCTCATCTTCCCATCCACGCCCGTTCCTCATGCGGTATTCCGTGTTTCAGTGACTACCATCACTTTCCCCTCTACTCATCCAAACCAAGTAGTCATCCTTGATATTTATCCTCATCAAATCCACTTCCAAGTTATGCCATCTTAACATTTATTTGAATTTATTCACATTTGTCCCTCCTGTTTGCCAATGATTAACACTGCACTCATCCTATTCTCTTGATTTACCACAATAACATCGTAATTAGTCCCCATGTTTTGAGTTTAATGTTTTTTTTTCTTTTTCACCAAATATATTTTTATGCTGTAGTCATAAAGACATTATAATAAAAATTTGATCATGATACATTGCAAAAACAAAAAAGCCACAAATTCTTCCTCTTCCTATGTGTAGGCCCTTTTGCAGTGCACTTCTAGCCCTCCTCCCCTCCCTTCACGAGGTGGAGTCATTATTCACCCTTGGCTGCTGGGCTAGTCTTGTGACTTGCTTTGACCAACAGAATGTTGTTGTGTCATGTTGTGGGAATTCTGAACTCAGGCCTCCAGAGGCCATAGGGGCATGCAGGTTTCTGCTGTCACTCTTGATGCTTTGCACAGGTCACTAAAGAATCTGTCCATGCGTAACCATAGCACTAGATGAAAGGTTTTACTTGCTCATCAATTTCTAACATGGTTCTTCCTTTTCAATATCCCATCTCTGGCATCCTGGACTAGGACACTATGCCTTACCTTTGATCCTTTCCTCTATTTTATCCTCCATTATAACTTAAAATCCCATCATTGCTTGTTTGAAAATGTCTCTGACCTGTCCTTTCACCTTAATCTCCTGTGCTACTCCCTCCTCCAAATCTAGGCCCCTGAGTTACAATAGCAATTTCTTGATAGTCTCATGCCCTCCAAACATTTTAAGTATAGATTTCAGACTAATTTTTTAAAGCTTCCTTTTATTCTTTCACTCACAAAAGATGTAAATAACTCCCCATTTTCTATTTCATCAAGTCAATACATTCTATTTCACTTTCAACAGCCTTCCTATAATACTCTCAAGTCCACCCAAACTTATATTCTAGTATTCCTTTGTAAAAATTCTGTTCATAACACTGGCTCAATATTATCAGCTACATAGAAAGTGCTCAGTTGTACTCCCTACCAAATATACCATATATTTCAACATATTTATGATAATATCAAAACTATATTTGTTCATATCCAGTGTTGGAGAGTACTAAAACTTGGTCAGCTTCACATTAAGAAAATGATATTATAAATTCATACATGCAGAAGTTTAAAACCATTGTCTTTCAGAGGAAAAAAGGTAGCAATTGGTCTTGTTTGACCTGGCACATTCAATTTAAAATCAATTGCTTTAAATAATTTTCATTCTACTCTGATAGTCCTGGTCCAGTGTTACTGTCACAAAGCAAATCAGAATTCTGTCATGGCACGTGAATTGGAATGTCCTCAAAATTGCCCAGGCTGTGAAAGAGTCGGTAAGGGTCAACCTAAGATGTGTATAGGATGGTCTAACAATACCAATTTGGATTCTATGCAGCTATGATCCATCCCGTTAGCCACATATTACCAGCTAGCTCCATGGTGTCACCAGCAGAGCAAGGGATTTTTCAGATGAAATGTTTCTATATAATATTGCTCATTATTATTATTCTTATTGAGAAAAATATTCATGTGCTTATCACAAAAAAGAAATGGTAGCCACATTACAGGATGGAGATGGTAGCTAACACTATAGTGGTCATCATTTTGCAGTTGATAAATGTGTCAAATCACATGTGCATGTATAATACTAAAAACACAGGAGAGAAATATTCAAAGGTTCCCATAAAACTTTAAGTCTCGGTGTCAAAGCACAAAACCCTCAGTTCACATGCAAACAGACATTTAAAATATCCCTATGTAAAGCAGTTTGTCATTAATTATAATAACCACCACAAAGATGTGTATAATTTGTCAATCTATCAGGTACTTTGGACACATATAAAGGAATCAACAGGATTCCAGATATAAAGGAATCAACACATACAAAGGAATCATTTAACTTCATAATAACTCTGAAAGGTAGGAATTACTATGCTTATTTTCAAATGATAAAGAGACACTAAGAGAAATTGAGAGACTTAATAGAGCTACTAAGTGATAAAGTTTGTTCTTTAATAACAAGTCTAATACTCCTTCTACTTAAAGGTTCCAGCTTCTGATAATGGCTACCTATGAGACATCATATAAACAGTTACTGTGGCACTTTGGGCTAATGCTGGAGGACTTTAAAAAGTGAAGTGTAAAGTAATGATAAGGCCCATGACCTTCTTGATGCATTTTTGAAAACGGACCTTCTATCTAGTTGCCATTAACTATTTTACAAATATGGCTCACTATATAGTCCAGTTACGAGTATGATAATCTTAGAAAATAAAATTAAAAGGGAACTTAATCTTGAGCTTTTTATTTTATGAGCAGCGTTTACTTAAGTGTGCAGAAATCAATATCCTGGAGCTATTTTATACAAGAGCCACAAAAGATCTACCACAGATGAATGACAGAAACATAATTAGTGCGAGCTCATGCAGTTGCCAAGTTGCTATTGTTTAGAAGAGCACTCTCGACTTCACACTGAGCTTTTGATACCCATTGAATGTCACAGTTAGTAAAAACTGAAGGATGGTAGCCCAAGAACAGAGAGGTCCTAATGAGAAGCCACATTCCTACCCTGGTTTGCTTATGATTCTGCAATGTGACACACACACAAAACACACACACACACCCGCCCCCCCACTCACCCAGATGAAGAAGTAGAGTTGTTCCTTTCTTGGGAAATTTAAACACCAATGCAAAGGCACCCAGTCTAATACAGACTTGCTTGCCCCCCATGTCCACACTCTATATCACATTCTGTTTGCAGTTTTGTTCCTGGCTCAGGGAAGGCCCCAGGGATTTGCTCTGTTGTTGCCATTGGATGTAGTCTACACCCATATGAGACATTGAGAACACCAACAATTTAGGTCAGTTCTAGAGTGAGGCAACCTAAGCAAGACACTGAGTCTATTTTCTCTCCTAGATTGGCTCTAAAGCTACTATAATTTTTCCATATATATTCCAAGGAGGGAAAGCCGATGGGACTCCACAGATCGTTTCTCTAAGCAAGTCTGTGTGCTTCTAGGTTTAGCATAGGGAGTGAAGTGACCAAATCTGCAGCAAACTTAATATTTTGAGTTAGCTTCACGTTAAAGAAAAACAGCCTTGCAATTTCACCCAAGAGTAGTCTGGGGTTTGGAGGAATTTTTGTTGCTGTTTTTGTTGATAATGACAGTGGTGAAAATTTTGAGGGAAGGTTGTGAGAGAGGACAGGATGGCTTAGAGCCTTTTCTATTTGAAAATATTCATTAGAAGGCATGCGTTTTAACCTTGAAAGCACTACTGGAGTCTGAAAAAAAAATTCTTGGATGAGAAGAACCCAGGACAACATCAAAGAATTCAGGGTTGATGAATTCAAGCATTAAGCAAATATTAACTACCAGACATGGTACAGCCACTGATTCTACACAATAGTTTGGAATCAAAGTCATCCTATAAAAATAGAAGTTTTTGAACAAAGAATACTTTCATTTTAACCTTAATAAGTTAATTTAAGAGTTGAATTTTAATTTAAAAGAGGACATAAATCATGCTACTTTCTCTCCCTCCATTGCTGATAAACTAGGCTAGACAAAATAACACTTTTAAATGTATAAAGAGCTCACAAAGTGTAGATTTCTTAGCCTTCTTTAAATAGGAATTTGTAGAAATGAATATTATATAATGAATGATTTTTCCCCCTGTATTCAGCATGAAACAGTAAATATCAGGCATGCCATTCACTCCAGGGATTGAAGTGACACACACAAAAGGCATGGGTGGTGATGGCTGTAGCTGTAAAAACACGCACTCAAGACCCAGGGGACTGGATGCCTGATCCCCTGAGGCTGACTTAGAAACATTCCATAGGAGAAGACATTAATGCTGGGCTTACAGAAAGACATCGATGAAACACAGCAAGACGAAGGTGTGGGAAACAGCAAGGGAAGACCCGAATTCTCAAGTAGCAGAAACTCAGTGAATGGGAAACTGAAGAACGGGTGCAGGTTTTAGAAGTCAGTCAGAGTCAAAAATCAAGTATGGTAAGGTGACCAACCGTCCTCCTTTAGGGAGGACAGTCCTCCTTTTGGAAGTTCTGTCCTCCCTCGAAAAGTGTCCTCCTAGATGTCCTCCTTTTCGCCTTGTGTTCAGTTTTTATCCACAGAACTACCAGACATTAAAATAGACAACACTTGTCTATTTGAAGAAATTAGAAAACTGAATATTTATTTAAATTCTGAAAAATGGGTCAACTGGGAAAATGAACTGTTGACATTGATAAAAGATGGGTGGAAATATTCAACCATTTCAAAAATGCACATATACCATATGAAAATTTACTTCTTTTAGTCCAATTTCCATTGTGCTGCCCTGGCACTAACGCAGCAGTTGAAAGAGTATTTTCAATTGCTAATGATTTTTGGACAACTGAAAAATCAAGACTGAATGTTGATACTCTAGCTGCAGCACTTGCTGTGAAATTAAATATGAAAAATAGTTCTTGTATAGATATTTCTAATATTTTGTTAGAAAATGACACATTAACAAAAAATATTCAATCGAAAAATATTCATATTTAAATAATAATCACAATATGCCTGCATTATCTATTTACTATATTATAATGCTTTCTGTTTAGTTATTGTTGCAAAGAATAAATTTTTTTATTTGCAATATTTGTTTCTTTAATTTATTTATGTCCTCCTTTTCATTGGAAAAAAGTTGGTCACCTTAAGTATGGCCATTCAGAGATGGTAGAGTTTCCTTGATAAAAGCATTCCTGAGGAATTAGGTTAATTTTGTAAAACCTCTTCCAAGAGATTACATAGAATTATTTAGCAAATAACTGGGTTTCAGAGCTAGTTCCAGGGTTTTCTGAGACACATCGACTACATGTGAGGACCAGGGCAGCATGCAAGCAGGTACTAGCATAGCTCTTGCCCGTAAAGAGCTTTTAGTCTAATAGAGAAGTGTGAGGGTAGAGGTGGTGGGAGAGATCTTAAGAAAACTTCAGTTGTGGTGTGGTTATTTCCTGCTTGGAAAACAAGGCCTTTTCATTTAAGCTGGTCCTTGGAAACTGAGGTCGGGTAAAAAGAAAAAGACTTGAATTTAGAAAACTATGCTTATAGAAAACCTTGTGAACACAAAGTCAGCTGATGTGGATGAGTAAAAAGAAGGAGGTTGCTTTAAAAGTGGAAGCTAGCCTGAGGATAAACCAGGACATGGAAATCCTCCAGTTTTAAAGCAGGAATTTCTAGGTAGGTGTTCATCCTATTACCAGCTTTTTAATCTACTGAATTATCACACACCTGTCAGGCCTTGTAGGTGACCAATTGATAGCACTTGGTAGTTAAGGTACCCAAGATGCTCTCTAGCTTATTCTTAGTCTGTGTTTATTGTGTCTGTGACTCTGAGCATCCACTCTGTGACAGGCATCTGCTTCTCCACTTCTGTATCCTTCAAATGTGGCATCTCTGTGACTCCCTAAGAGGTGAGACACCCACTCTCTCCTTCAGCTTCCTGTTTACCCTCTGACCTCTGTTCCCAGGGCCCTCCATAGCCTCAGTCCCAAAAGAAATCCAACATTGCTTCCATTCTCCACCACCCCCACCCCCAAAGATATTTATTTACAACTAGGTTTAAGGAGATTATATAAGAAGTAACAAATATTGATTTGGGTTTCAAAATCTGCATATCAAAATAATTCCCAGTATACAATTTCTACGCTTACCAATTCTGGTTTCCAAAACTGTGACTGTGGCTAATTAAAGATGCACTCTCATGAATTCCTTCCAAATTCCTCCAACCCACAAAGAGGACAACTTGCCCTGCCCTGACCTGAAAGCCCTTTCTGGTATAAGTTGAGAGATCTTCCTAATAACTGGTCATATGGACTGAGGGACCACATTGAACTTCCATGTCGTATACAGTGCTTTGCTTTATCCTGATTCTGTGCTTACAAGCTAAGTAGTATTACACCTATTTTATAAATTGGAAAATGAAACTGAAAGTTCAACTAACTTACCTAAGGTAAGTTAGCTAATAAACAATGATTCAAACTCATGTCTGACTCAAAGGCTATTCTCCTATTGTGTATCAATCAATGTCTTAGATTGTCCTGTAGTGCATTTTTGTCTTGTAAGTCTAGACTGTAAATTACTATTGTTCTGAATTTGTATAACACCCAACATAGTGTTGGGTGTACTGTGGGTACCTAAATAACTATTAGTGTACTTACTATGTAGTGTGACTGGAAAATCTTCAGGAAAGTGAAGAAAAAAACTAATGACATTTAATTTCACTTTGATCCACATACAGTTGGATAAATTTGCATAAAGCCAATATAATAAACTATGACTAGTGTGACAAAGCAATAGAATCAGTCAATTCAATGTGAAAAAACAGCAATCAAAGTGGTTCTAAGACATAACCTGAGTCAAAAATTGATTCTACAAGATTTTCCTATTTTCACTGACTATGCTGACCCTTGTTTCCTGGTTGTATTTTTCCTACCCATTAGCACAGCCTGACAGAAGGTATGCTAGATACTGAAGAAGAAAAACGTACTTTCACATTTACAAACATACCCACTCTGAAAAGTAATTGTACACATTTATTTTTTAAACGCCTTTTTGATGTGGCTGAATTGAAAATACTGTGGTTTCTTTTTACTCCAGGTAAAGAAAATATGTCTCCTCTGGGTAAAATTCTGGCTAAATAGAAATTATGGCAGCTCACCCCATCTGACCTTGTAATTCATACACTGCAGATCAATGTTTAAAGGCCTCTGCCTGGTCTCCAAAGCTCCCCCAAGAATGTCATATATGCAGAAAGCTGGCACCTGGATGAGCTTCAAAGTCCCCACATGGGCACTGGGGTGAGCTCATCACATCAGGCTCAAAACCAGCCTTTGTTCACGGCATCACATCTTGCCTTAAGGAGATGGTTTCCTCACAATCATATCCATTCATGAAGGGAGAGAACTGGGGTCCACACTGAACAACTCTTCATTGAGCTGCAGAAAACAGGGAAATAGCTGCCGTGTTTTCTCAGTGACGCTATTAATATTTAAGTGCTGTTCTGTGGGTGGAGAGGATGAGGCTCTGACTTATTTCCGTGATTACTGCTGCACTAACGAACTGGTTACTAAAGAAAAAAAAATCACATCCATCTATACTCCAACCACCAGAGATGACTAGTTTTGGCAAAAGACATTGCTTACAAAACTTGCATTTATTACTGTGAATAAAGTAAAAAAAAAATTTTTTTTTAAATGCATCTAAGCAGAGTGCTTAACGCTTTGTGATAGCATACTCATTTTCATTCTGGCAGTTGAACCTGTTATTAATGAATGGATGATGTGAACTAATACCACCTGTAAATGATACATATCTCTGAGTTCAGAGCTCTCATTGTTGTATCTCACCATTCTCATTGAATTACAAAAAGCAAATAAAGTGAAGTGTAGTCTCAGTTCGGGGAGGTTAAGTGATTTGCCAGGAACCACTTAGCAAGTTAGCAAGTATAAATAAGGACAGAGCAGCAGGATCCTTCAAGAACACCGTACCCACACACCAAGCAGGCCTCTCAACTCAGGTTTCCCAATCAGCAGGAAACTCGAAAAGGACAGGCAACAGCTGGATAATCTTTCCTGTTGCTGTCACCATGAAGGCTCTCACAGCCATACAATCAGAGGGTCTTTTTCTTCCATTGACTTTATCTTGTTTTCCTTCTCCCAGTCATTTATTGTCCCCACATGCTATCTCCTGTGATAGCTCTGAGTTCAGGAGGAAGATGAATGATCTGACAGTTGCTAAGTTTATTAAAAGGTAAAAGTATCAAAAGTCTCATTAAATAAACAAATAACTACGAATTTCCCTATCTTTTTTGGTTCTCTTGCCTCCTTTTTTTCCTCCCATTTTGGTCACTGATGTTACAAGTAACAGAATATCACTTTTAATAATATAAAAGAAGGCTTTCCTCCTCATCATTTTCTTCCAGATTTCTTTTTCTTAAAATCTATGCATGTTCTTAACCCTTTAACAATATTTTCAAAAAATTAAAGTCATTTCTAAAAAAAACCTTATAATAGGTACAAGGTATTCATTCTGAAAAAAATCAAGGTACTTTTTTTCTTCTTTCTTCCTCTGACAGACCTATAAGAAGCAGAGACAAATAAAGGTATCTGACATCTCTTGTCCTTCAGCCCAGTATTTTGGCCTCTATCAAGGTTTTTTGACTGTGGCACTATTGACATTTTGGGCCAAATAATTCTAGGTTGTGCATACTGTCCTGTAAATTGCAGGATGTTTCACAGCATTTTTGGCCTCTACCACTAGGTGCCAATAGCAACCCCTCCCCAACAAGCTGTTATAGTCAAAAATGTCTCAAGATATTGCCAAATGTCCCCTTGCAGGGAGGGGCATAATCAGCCCCAATCAAGAAGCAGTCTTCTAGAGCAGGGGTGGCCAACAAGTCAATCACGACCTACCGGTCGATCGCGAGGCCAATTTTGGTCGATCGTGGATCGCTCGCCATGTCTGGGGTGGAATTCCGTGTACCATGGACTTTGAAGCGATTGTAGCTCTTATAACTCGAGGGGCGCCGCTGCGGCACCCGGCTGATTTGAAGCAGCAACTCGAGCGGCGCCAATACAGCGCCCGGCTGATCTGAAGTGTCAAATCATAACATACAACCCTAAGAAACCGACAAAATGGGGTATCAGAGTTTATACTCTAGCTCAGGGGTGGCCAACAAGTCGATCACGACACACTTTTAAGATAAAAAGTAGATCTTATATACAGAAAAGTTGGCCACCCCTGTTCTAGACCATACTGTCTGGCTGTCTGTGTGTTAGTGTGCGTTGGAGAAGAAAGAAGATTATTTTGAGGTTTCTTTTTTTTTTAACTGAACTGGGGGCCTCACCGCATTCGGGAAGCACACCCCAGTTCAGCATGTGGGTCCGCCTGGGCCGGAGCCGGGATTCGATCCTCGGCCCTTGGGGCTTCAAAGCGAGCACTTAACCCACTGAGCCATCCTGGCTTTCCCAATTTTGACGTTTCTAATGTGCCATTTTTTGAGGTGAGGATCAGTGAGGTGAGAGATTATTTTCTTTAATAATGTCTATTCATCTTATATTGGTCTTGAGAGAATTGCTGTGAACACCACAAGATTGGTTAAAATTTTTTTTAATTTCTTGGAGAAAAAATAAAACCCAGAAAATAATAAAAATATTGAAGAGTAACATGTATTTCATACAACATAAGTGGACTGGGCCTGACAGAAAACCATATACATTTTCTAAGTTTTGTATATTTTTTGCATCTATTTAATGATATGGTTAAATAAAATGGTAAAAAAAAGTATTAAAAATCAAAATTTATTCTTGAAATGTCATAAATCACTTTTATTTTCCCATGTTTTTATCATAAGAATCTATATTCAAGAGCACTTTACAAACAACTAAAATTTGCAGTGCATTGATATTGTTATCTCTTATTAGAGGAGGTGGATGTAAAAACAAGCAGCACCACTGTTCTAAAATAATACAAATTAATAAGAGGCTCTTGAATAAAACATTTGTGCCAAAACATCAGTAAATTGTAGAGACCTTCTTGGACTGCAAAGGAAAGTTCTCTACATCTGACTCCGGAATTAGCACTCTGAACAGTAAACTTCATCTCTGTGCTATCAAAATTAAATTTAGTTGGAAAGGACTTTTTTAATCAATTCCCACCTATAAAAGTACATCTTATTTTTAAAATCTCAAATAGCAATATAAGCATCACATATGCTTGTAATTTCTATTTTCAGAAGTCAACTGTAAAATAGTCAATAAATTTCCAAGTGGTTACTTCCCTAGCATGCAAATTTCCTTCTAACTAAAACAATAAAACGCCTTTGTCTGGAAGCTGGAATCCTACAACTAGGAAAACGCATTCTAAGTGGGCATAGCTGGACCATAAATCAAAGAGAAAATATTTCAAAACACGATTAGACAAATTTGGACAACAAAAAAGTCCTTAAATATAATGAGACTAAAATTTATACTAAGGAACCAAGGTTGTCATTTTGAAAGTAGTTTTACTGGGTGAAAATTATGAGCACGCTAGCAAATGGCAATGAAGGAAGAAGAGAGGGTGTTAAAATGTTTGATGGAGCTGTCATCAAAAGACAATTGGACTTGGAGGATTCAAACAGCTGTCTTGCCTCTAATTAGTTCTGTGACCCTGGGCTAAATTGCCCAATCTCAGTAGTGTGGGGCACAGAAACTGGAAGGAAAAGAGCAGATCAGTGATTTCAATTTTCTTCAATTTTATTTTCTCAAGACAGACGCACTTAGCATTCCTTAAGTTTAAAAATGGGAAACAGCATGATAAGGCTGGACCAGTTGGCACTCTGGAATTTCATGACATATGTGACTCTGCCCATACCCTCATATCCTTGATGCCTTGCTACACTGTCATTTCACCATCTGTAAAATAAACAATGTGTCTAATTTTAGAGCACAAACCATTTTAAAAATGATCTTAAGGATCTCATCAGCCTGTCTAATCTCTCTATCCCTTACCTTCAAAGGCAGGATCCACGTCTGTCCTGTTTCCTGTTGCATACTGAGCACGACAGGCACTCAGAACATATTTATAAAATAAATAACCAACTCTATGCATCAAATCTGACACCATGTAGTCCTGTCACTTGATTCATTGGTTGTTAAATGACTATACATACGGAAAATGATAAATGGCAAGTGAGGGTCGCACATTAAGTGCCCTGACAATATATATTTCTAAGGGCCATCAGTACTTCAAGTTCTCCCATGTGACACGTTCAACACTTACAATAGTGCCATCTGAAATTCCTCCTTTAGTTCCTACTCACAGAAATAAACACACAAGAAGAAAAGCCAGAGTCTCAGGAAAAGTACAAAGAAACCAACTCTAGAGGGAATTTGGACAGTGGAAGCAAAATATTAAAGATTGTTATTCCTCGCAGCAACAGATTTTTTAAACTGAGGCTATTACCATTTGCAGTTGTCAGCGGCCATCTATTTAGGTCTAATCTGGCCTATCATTAGCATTAAATATAAGTTTAAATTCTGCTCCTCTAAATAAATTCCAGAAAAGTTTATCTTATCCTTCTCTGAACTGTGAGCTAGATTTCCATCCTTGGACTATTTTAGCAAGAGCATGGAAATGCTTCCATATAAGGTCAGGCCAATGGCCTGTCAGTGCAGAGAAAGGACGGTAGCCCTAGTTTCTACCTCCTGTAGTGAACCACCTCACAGCCCAGCCTCTGTTTGGCTTTTCAATGTCAAACCCGCAATTAATGTAGATATTGACCCCCAATATAACAATTTTGTAGCCAAGCACCTTGTGATTTTAATGCCCCTAGTATTTTTGTCAATTAGAACTAAATGATTTAATTCTTAATTAGGACATAGGCATAGGCTTTAACTAAATGCTTTGATTGCTTTGGTTGTCACATATCTTATAGTCAAAGATGAAGAAAGTATGGTAGTCATGTTCTGAAGGGCTGCCTGTAAAGCAAATTCCAGGAGAAATGTTTAAAAAGATATTCTGCTTGAGATAATGGATGTAGTTAAGCACAAAATGATAGCTTAAACAATGGTGATAGTCAAAAGCTGTCTAGTTTCTGCCTTTCACTTTGAAGGTAATGTCACCAATGCACAATTTTGAGATATTTCGCAGAATCTTGGTTCTTTAGCTCAGCACCACTTGTTCTCACAATATAATGCTGTGTTGCTGATGTCTCATTGTCAAGCAGGAGGAGATAACTTTGGCGTCACAAGCAAAATTTTTAGTTTGTTTCGCAGAAGAAAAGCATATCTTCAAGGTAGTTGCCAGCTGCTGACGCACAGGAGACTGATATGATAAAGCATCATCAGTGACTAAAGAAGCACATACCTCTCTCTCTCTCGGTTCCCTGTCTCTTCCTTCACTACTCCAAAACTGTGTGTAAGTTCCCTACTTCTGCTTTTTCAGGGAGACAGATTTGAGAGAGCTTGCTCTCCCATCATCTCACTTGGTCAATTTGAATAAACTTTTCTCAGTCTCATGGTTTTCACTGGTGTCTCAATGTTTTGGCTTGCTAGTGCATCGACACACAAACCAGAATTTTGGGAAATCATTCTGTAACATCCTTCATGGGTATAATAGGAAGAATTTTAAAACACCCCCCAAAATTCCATCTCCCTGGCGTGTACATTCTTCCCTTGAATAAGGTGGGGCCTGTAAGGATGATGGGATAGCCACTGCCTTACTAGTTACTGGTTATATGACTCATCACAGACTGGAAGGGACTGGTAGGCAGAGTAAACACTCCTGCTGTTCTGGAAGAAAGCAAATATCCACGTTGTGAAAAGGCCTATTGGGACTATAGGTACTGCAGTCAACCTCTGGTTGCTAAAAGTGCCCCCTGGTCAATAGCTAGCAAGAAAACAGGAACATCTATGCTATAAACAGCAAGGAAACAATTCCCCAACATGACCTGAGAAGAGGCCTCAGCTCCAGATGAGAACTGCAGCCCCACCTAGTGAGACTCTGAGCGGAAGACCCGGTTAACCTATACATGGACTCTGGCCCCATAGAAATGTGAGATAATAAATGGGTGCCATTCTAAGTTCCTAAGTTTGTGGTCATTTATTACACACCAATAGAAATCTAATACAAAGGGGAAAGAGTCGTGAGCACATAATGACATGATGTGGATGAAAGAGCGGAGAGGAAAGGTAAATTCAGTATACATTAGGAGAAAGGCTGGGTTCATACTGACAAGGTTGAAATGTCCTTTAATACTCTAGTTGTACTTGGTTTAGGAACACAAGCCATCAAATAATGAATGGTGCTACTATAAAGTCACTACAGCAATGGGGATCAGAGCTTGTGTCAAAGCATACGCTCTTTGTTGCCTACCAAAATGTCTGGCACACAGTAGGTAGTCAATAAATATGTGTACCGGTAGTTGAATTAATACATGTGAAGTAAATAAGTTTATTACTAAGTAAAATGGTCATGTTAATAATTAAGAAAATAGTGAATATATTTATTTGATGACTCAGTCTACACTTCATAAATTTGCAGTATCATAATGCTATGACCGTTTTACTACACAGGTGACAAGAGTGGTTAAAGAACTACTCATCTTACGAGTTACCGTGTGAGTGAATTTAGAAGGGTGGGTATGAAAGAGCATTCAGTTTTTATCATGTATATTCACAGCCTTCGAAATTTTTACAATATGTGTCAAAAATTTAATAACAAAAGATATTTTTTTTTTCAATAGAAAAAGTTCTAAGAGCATGTCTGGAATCAGACACTAAAATTTTAAACTGAAAGCAGAAAACCTTTTCGTTGTATATCCCTACGTTTTGCCAGGCATTTAGATAATGTTGAGCAGGCTGCTCACTTAGGGTAACACATCTTTTTTGAGGGCTTCTTTTATTAAATGCTCTTGGGTGGGGGAATGACAATATCCTCAAAACAAATAATTATTATTATGATTTCTTGTGTCGACTATATGCCATGCATTGTGCTAAGTGCTTGTTGGATTATCTTACAAATTTTCCTCTCAAGGAGCTTGAAATTCAGTTTGTTGTTGCTGAGCATGAAATTTATTTGGAGTCACATATAATTATAAAATAATAACTTATAATAAAATTAACACCCTAGGCAGCGTGTACAGGCCACGGTGGGCTGGGGTGTATATGGCAGAAGCAGCAAGTGAAATTCAGAGGAAGTGACCTCTCAGGAGAGAGGGGTAGACAAGGCTGGTGGCGGAGCTGGGAGGAGCCCTGGAAGCCCACCTGGCTCAATCAGAGAGTTGGTTCAGGGAGCAAGGGCAACTGAGGGCGGATGCGGGTTCGTGCTACGTCATGGGCTTGGGAAGCCAAGTGAAGAGGTTTTTAGTTCATTCAATCCAAGTCACTACTTACTTCCTGTATTTGGAGGAAGACTGTGAGTTATAGAAAGTTCAAGTAGATTAACTTGTCAGGGATAGGCATACAAAAGAGAATGGAGGAGAGGAAACAGGGACACACGGAGAGCATTCAGAGGGACCTGCAGGAGTCCCCACATGGGAAGATGAGCCTAAAATAGAGCAAAATAGTAAGACAAGGCGCTGTCTAGAAACACCACAAAAGACAAATTAAAAGGAGAATTAATAAGCAGTTTGGAGAACAGAAGACACTGATTTGAAATCTATGTGACTGGGATTGGCTTCGTTGACAGGAACAATGGTGACACCTTTCAGTGGCTCCCACAATTTCTCACATACTAATCAAGTTATTAAGTGTCTTACCGAAGTCTTCCTGACCCTGGCCCGTTTTCTCTCTGCTGCACAACCTGTGTGCACGTGAGCAGGCACGCATGCACACTTAAGGACCACGCTACCGGTAGTCCTCTGAACACATCGGGCCATTCCACTCCTCCACTTCTTCCTCTCCTCTGTCTCACTATCTTCTAGTCATACTTCAAGTTGTCTCTCTGTGTCACCTCTTCTGAAAACCCTTTTCACTAGTCTAATTTAGATGACCCTTTTCTTGTCATACTTTAACACCTGTGAATAAATACATCTGTCATGACATCCGTCGAGTTGCTTAATTGTTGCTATGTGTCTGTCTGCTTCTCCATTCAAGGCAGTGCTCTCCCTGAGAGCAAGAGCTGCATTATATTTGATTTTGTAACTAGAACTGTCCATGGTATGTATCTGACACTCAATACATTTGTTGAATGAATTTTGAATTGAGTTTACCTGAATTTTAGGTGATAGTAGGACAAACTCTAGTACAATTAGAATTCTGTGTTCCAAACAAATGGTTCACGTATTTTATAGGGATTTAAGTGTCCAGCAGTAAGCGAAATATTCAGACTTAACTTAGCAATTTGAATTACCACTAAAACTCTGATAAAATAGAAACTCTGCATGCTATATGGAACCCCAAAAGTTTCTGCTGATATTATCTTCACAAGAACATTTAGGGGGATTACTTGATTTCAAGATTTGAAATGAACAACAACAAAAAACAAACCTTCAAAATACCCCTCTAGACACCTCAATAATCCTGTGCAATCAGCATCTTTCAAGAAGAAA
>PVKE010016414.1:0-32037 GCA_004027555.1 Craseonycteris thonglongyai | reverse complement strand
ATATATATGTATATATATATATATATATGTATATATATATATATATATACATATATATATATATATATATATATATATATACAGTATTTTTCGGCATATAAGATTACCACGCGTATAAGATGACCCCCTAATTTTACAGTTAAAACATAGGTTTAGGCCTATATTCGCTGTATAAGACCACCCCCCACTTCCAAGGCTGTAGTCTTATACAGCGAATATAGGCCTAAACCTATGTTTTAACTGTAAAATTAGGGGGTTGTCTTATACGCCAGAAAATATAGTATATATATATATATATATATATATATATATATATAATCTGCTTCATTCATTGACTGGCACTTAGGCTATTTACATATCTTGACTATTATGAATAATGCTATAATGAACATGGGAGTGCAGATATCTCTTACATATCCTGTTTTTTTTTTCTTTTAGATATATTCTCAGAAAAGGGATTGCTGGATCACATGGTAGATCTATTTTTAATTTTTTAAGAACCCCTATACTGTTTTCCACAGTGGCTGTACCAATTTATATGTCCACCAAAAGTGCACAAGGGTTCTTTTTTCCACATCCTTGTCAACACTTGTTGTCTTGTCTTTTTGATAATAGCCATTTTAACAGATGTGAGGTGATAATTTCATTGTGGTTTTGATTTGCATTTCCCTGATGATTGGTGATGTTGAGCATATTTTCATGTACCTGTTGGACATTTGTAAGGAAATGGCCTTTGGAAACATGTCTATAAACTATTATATTCGTTATCTCTTTTACCTAGGGACCAGTTGACTTGTTCTAGACTTACCTTTTCCTATAGGACTTAACTCTAAGCACTCTTTTTATCTGATTAGAAATACACAATAATTTATGAATAAATACTTTTGGAATATAACTTTCCTCAATGCTCTCAGATTTTTTAAATGCTGGCCAGTTTCTTAAATATATGCTTCTTTTACTAAGGTACTAGTATTCAAGATTATTAAAATTATAAGATAATTTTGGAGAAAATTTTTTTCATTTTTATCATTTTAAATTATGCATGTATTTATTATCATAAAATTTTCATTTTTTATCTTTAGTACTGGACTTAAAAATATTCTTGCTTAGGTCACAGCAGTGTGCTTGATCTCATAAGTCTATGGGGTTGCCAATACATCCTCCTTTGCTCTTAATAGCTCAGAGAAAAAGTTTGATAAGTACTGCCATGGCACAATCATTATTATTAAATAGAGTCTAATTTATTTACATAAAATTTATATGTTTTAATATTTTTTAAATTTTTATTCATAGTTTCAGAATTTGCAAAGATCTTGCCAATATTTAATTAAAAAATTTTAAAATAGTATCTGATTAAAATCAGAATTTAAATTCACATTTTGGTAACTTGGGATAAAGAAAAACAAACTTAAAAAACCTTGCCTTAACATTTTCATTAGTTAAAATGACATGATACTGACATTATTTTTCCTTATTTTGGCAATTTATCTTGTTCAGGTGTCATATCTTTCCAGAATGCCAGCAAGGTACTTTATACATGTTATAATAATCCAAATATTACTGGTGTTACCATATTTTTATTTGATAAAAGAAAATGACTAAGTGATATTTCTAAAATTATGTTACTGTGTTATAGAAAGGGTATAAGTGATATTTATACTTAATATTTGCTTTTAAGAAATGTAAAGTGTAAATATTTTCAATGTTATGTGAAAGATTTGATGGCTATTTTGTTTTATTTCTATCATTGCAGCTCTCTTATGTTTTTATTTATTGTTAGTACTTTAACTACAAATTTTAAGTTTTAACAAAACATGGGACATTAGAAGCCACTATAGTAAATAAATAATGAGATTTTTTTCCTGCTAGATGTGGCACAAGTCAATATCCTATGGGGTTTTTTTTTTGTTGTTGTTTTTTGTTTTTTTCTTGAAAACTAATTAATGTCTGTGACTGGATACAAAATCTTTAAGTTAGAAAATAAAATATTAAACTAGGATAATCTATGAAGTTTATAGTTTATAAATTTATCATGGCTTTTATTCATCAACCCATGATTTCAGAACTCAAAAGTTCCATATTGTTTAAGTTAAAAAAAAAAAAATTGGCAATGCCAGGATAGCTCAGTAGGTTGAGCACTTGTCTTGTAGCCTTGAGGTGCAGGGCTCCTGGTCTCAGTCCATCTCCATGTACACCCGTATGCTGAACTGCAGCGCAACTGGTAACCACTGGGATGGCTCAGCTGTGAAGGTTCTCGCCTCTCGTGTGAGAGTCCCCCCTGTTTGATGCCTGCCCTGTGTAGCCCCACGCCCATCTGTGTAGAATGAAACCACGTCACAACTAATGATATACAACTATGGAGACCACTCTGGGTCCTCTCTCCCCAAACTTCCACGCCCACCCCATCTTTGTTTCTCTCTCTCTCATGTTCTTTCAAACAATAAAAATAAATCTTAAAAAAAAAATTAGGTTGACGGTTTTGAGGCAGATCCTGAAATTTTGAAGCTATGAAATTCTATAACTGAAAGACACTTTTCTGTTGCTTCAAGAGATTTTTTACACACGGTCACAGGGAAGAATTAAGGAGTCTGTGTGTGTGTGCGTGTGCACACACATGCACGTGCTCACACTCCACAGCTGTCTCTAGACTCCTTTTGAATATTCCAGTAAAAATAAACCTGAACCCTTTAATAATGGAAGCTTGACTTGCTTGGATCTATAATCTGTATGGATATTTGTGATTCTTTGTTTAGCGTTCATGTGCTCTTCATTTAAATGATGAAACACATCTGGGTTTAATGATTATAAGAAAAATAAAAAAAAAATGGTCTGTTCACAACCACTCAAAATATTTTCTATCCATCTCCTCTCGAGCATTTGAAAAGATGGGAAAACTAAGGTATCTGGAAATGTTTGCAATTGTTTTTATGTGAGTTGAAGCTTCAGATGTTTGAAGTGTTAAAAGCTCCCAAGGTGATTATTCTATTCTTTAGCTATGCAAAAAACCACTAAGCTGGAAAAATAGCTTCTAGATTTGGCAGGAAAAAAGTAGAGAGATGAGATAAGGAGATAAAGAATGAAAGGGAGAGAGGATGAGAGATTGGTAGGAGAGACATTGGTAGGGGAGAGATTAGCTGGAAATATATAAAACATTAGTATCAGAAATCCAAAGGTTTTAGCAGTTGGTAATTGATTCCTCAGGATTTTAAGTGGTCTAGGTTACCCAAAAATGTTTTGTTGCTGAGATTTTTAGAACCAGATAAGATCTTGAAATATAAATGGACTTTAAGCTATTGTGGGACATACTAAACCAACTATTTATCTCAATAAGATATCTGTGTTCCCATGTTCACCGCAGCATTATTCACAATAGTCAAGGTATGGAAACAACCTAAGTGTTAGTCAGTGGATGAATGAGTCAAGAAAATGTGACACAGACACACACACACACACACACACACACACACACACATTGTTCAGCATTAGTAGTAGTAAATTCTGACAAGAAAACAGATACACCTGGAGGGCATTATGCTAAATGAAATAAGTCAGACAGAAATAGAGATGTACCATATGATCACTTAAATGTGGAATCACAAAAATAGTCAAATACTTAGAAGAGAAAGTAAAAATGTGGTTGCCAGGGCTGGGGGTAGGGGAAATAGGGAGAGGATTATAAAAAGGTACAAAATTTCAGTTATAGGATGAACAAAGTCTAAGGGTCTAATATATAACATGGTGACTATAGTTAATAACTTTCTATTGGATGATTAGAATTTGCTACGACAGTAGAATTTAAGTATTATCACAAAAAAGAAGGTAAGGTCAATATGTGTGGTAATGAATACATTAACTAACTCGATGGGGGAATTCATTTGCAATGTATAGATATAGCAAATTACAACATTGTATACTTTAATCTTACTATTTTAGTTGTCAATTATACCTCAATAAAGCTGAATAAAAAAGACTGTGTGACAATATGAGATGGATGCTTAGTTGTCTGTCATATTATCCCGGTTGTAGATTGAATACATTATTATTATTATTTAATGTAATCAACTCTCTACAATATAGTTTAGAGTACTTGTGGGTGGAGAGTAGATGCAATATTTCCCAATTTTCTGGGAAAAGCTGCAGCTACAAATATAGTAACACCGCCTTGACAAGGACCTAAATTTTGTACCTCAATGATGTGAATTGCACTCTCTAGGTCAAAATGTACCACACAGTAATACATGCTCTTTTTAAAATACGGGATGTATAACCAATCACAATATTTTAACCTCACTTTGGCCATTGCAGGGTATAGAAACTTAACTTTCTTTACCTGGATATTGCAGTGTATAGCTCTTAATGCTACCAAAGATTCATTAGCATCTCTGGCTGCTTTGTCGAACTCTGCAATCATTTTCAGCTCGCAGTGAGTACTCCTCACTATGGGGAGTGTTTCTGGACGGCATATATAGGCTGCTCCTATTTCAGAATCAGATGGAATGCTTCCTGCAGGTCAGGATTCTGGGAGCCAGATATGCTAAATCAGGATCTCCAAGGAAAGGGACCAAGAATATACAAGTAGTGTATGCTCCTTAATCTTTCTAATATACTTTGTTTGAAAACAAGTCTTAGGTTCCACTGGGAGAATTGGAGGATCTATTACTACTTACAAATATGTAGATTTGAGATGAATTTGGTGTTATGAGGAACAACAAGATTAATCAAAGACAGACCTGCAGTTGAGACAGACTAGATAGGGAAATGGTTGGGGAAAGAAAGAACAAAAAATAACAATTTGAGAAGCTTTACTTGGAACAAGATGAATAATCCTCTTTGGAAAACAAACATAAAGCAGGTATCATATCATATAGAAAAGGAAAATAAGTGATAGAAAACTATTTAAGAGCAGGGAAATGTTTCAAGATAGTGACTCTACTGCAATTATTTGTGCTGATATAGAAAAATATATCACACAATAAAAGATATTATTATTTCCAATAATTCCTCGGATGTAATTTCATTTGATTCCTAATACTTTATAATATAAATCTGAGATTAGTTCTCACTTCCAGCCCTCTTATTTAAAATTTTTAAATTCTAAATTTCATAATTTAATTATCTACACACAGATCAGTTTATTTTTAAAATTATTTTTAAGTTGCAGTGTAATTGCCATACATTATATTAGTTTCAGGTACATAACTTAATGATTCACTGTTTGTATAGATTGTGAAATGGTCACTATAATAAGTTAATAAAATCATCACCATAAATAGCTGTGAGATCTTTATTCTTGTGATAAAAACTTTTAAGTTCTATACTTTTAGCAACCTAAATTAGGCAACATACTATTATTAACTATAGTCATCATACTGTATATTACATCCCCATGGCTAATTTATTTTATAAGAGGAATTTTGTACCTTTGTCCTTTCCCCCATTTTATCCACTCCTTCCCCTACTCTAGCAACCATCAGTATGTTCTCTGTATCTATATAAGCTTGGTGTGTTTTTGTTTCTTGATTTTGGGATCTTTTTTTGATTCTGTATCTTAAGTGAGTAGATCGGTGTTTCTTAAACTTTAGTGTGATCAGGTCACAATAGTTGCAAAATCCCAGGCTCCACACTTGTGGACTACATTTTTAAACATTGTTTAGGAGGCCCAGGAATCTGCTTTTTAAACAAGCACTCAAGTGTTTTTGTAAGGAAGTGGTCTACATGTTGGACGGTCCTCTTCCAGGATAGTTCTCTTTTCAAGTTTTCTTTCGTAATCGGATCATTTTATTTTTAACATTTATTTTATTGTAGGAGAGAGAAAGAGAGAAAGAGTGAGAGAGAGAGCCTAGAGAAGTCTGTATAGTTGTATCATTAGTCGTGACATGGTTTCACTCACACAGGTTGATGTGAGGCCACACAAAGCAGGAACCAAACCAGAGACCACCCCCATGTAAGGCAAGAACCTTCACTACCATCCAGGAAGTTTCTAGTTGTGCCATAGTTCAGCATATAGGTTTGCACGGGCCAGGGCTGGGGTTCAATCTCAGGACCTCGTAGTTGCAAGGCAAGTGCTCAACCTGCTGCACTATCCCAGCATCTCCTGCAATGGCATCTCTATTGTCTTGGACTTTTCTTCTCAGTATGAACAAGTTTAAGGCAGTTGTGTCACAAGGTTATTTTCTTTTAAAATTGTATTAGTTTCCTAGAGCTGCATAATAAATTATCCACAAACTCGGTGGCTTAAAACAACAGAACTGTGTTGTCCCACAGGTCTGAAGCCTAGAAATTGCAAATCAAGGCAGACATCCTCCTTCTGAAGCCTCTAAAGAAAGTTTCTCACTCGCCTCTTCCAGCTTGTAAGAGGCCCAGGAGTTCCTTTGTTTGTGGCGGCATAACTGCTGTCTCTGCCTCAAATTGCACCTCACAGTCGTCTTTCTGTGTCGTTGAATCTCTTTGCCTTCCCATCATGCTCCCCTCCCTTTGTTCCCATTTTCTCCTTCTAAAGACAGTCATTTTGGATTAGGGCCCACCATAATGTAGTATGATCTCATCCTAGCCTGATTACATCTGCAAAGATTTTATATCCCAATACAATCATGTTCGTCATAATGTTTTGGTCAACAATGGACCATATATTGGTCCTGTATATATTGGTGGTCCTGTAAGATTGTAATCGAGCTGAAAAACTCTTATCACCTGGTGACATCATAGCCAGCCATTGTAACACTGCACATTACTCACATGTCTGTGGTAATGCTGGTGTAAACAAACCTACTGTGATGGCAGTCATATATAAGCATAGCACATATAATTATACAAATTCAGTATACCATCTAGGCTTGTGTAAATGCATTCTAAAATGTTCACACAATGACAAAATTGTCTAATGGTTCATTTCTCAGAACATATCCCTGTCTTTATTATTTATTTATTTTGAAGATTTATTTTTATTTATTTGTTTTATTTTTATTTTTTTGACAGAGAGAGAGAGAGACAGAGAGAAGGGGGAGGGCCCAGAGCAATCTCCATAGTTGACATTAGTTTTCCCTATAGTTTCACTCCACAGGTGGGCACAGGGCTGCGCAGGGCAGGAACTGGGCCGGGAGCCTCCCACATATGCCTCGGCAAGAACTGAACTGGGGGCACTCCCAAGTTCAGCATATGGGTCCACATGGGCCGGGGCCGGGATTTGACCCTCGGTCTCCTGGTCTGCAAAGCAAGCACTTAACCCGTTGAGCCATCCCAGCTTCCCATCCCTGGCTTTAAGTGGTACATGACTGTAAGGTCAAATTCACAGCTACCAGGGGTTAGGACTTCAGCATATCTATTTGGAGACACAACCCAACCTATAACAATACTCTGTTATAGTCTAGCTATTTCCCTATTGCTCTCCTTTCTTCTTCAGCTGAGATTCTGAAACAAAAAGTTCACACTCATTGTTTTCACTTTTTTGTCACCTAATGCATTTTGTCTTTGGACCCCATTATGTACTGAAACTGCACTTGCTAGGGTAATTACTGAACTCTTAATTGACAAATATAAAGAGCACTTCTTATTACCTGTCTTGCCATCTTTACTACACTCTACAGTGCTGAACGTTCTCTTCTTAAAGTACGTATCTGAATGAACCTAAGTCAACCTGGTTAACCTGGTTACGTACAACTTTTAGTTTCACTTTGGTAGGTGAATAGAACCATGAGAGAAGTTATAATGAAAGCAAATCTTAGGTAAAATTATGCCACGTATGCAGGCAGTTTTAACTGAACTTTAGAAACACTAGTACAAAAACAGTTTCTGAAACCTGTCACGTTACCTGAAGGAACATATTGTTTTTCGTCCTTTAAGAACTCCAAGTATTTTGCATTTAAGGTTTACACAAAGCAGATATAGCAAAAGCCATAATACTATTACTTTGAATAGCTCACAGATCATATGACACTACCTATACAATAATATTGAAAATTAAATTATAGATACTATTATAATATATTTAAAAAAATTTTAATCTTTTTTAACACATCTAGGAATACTGTTCCTTTTTCTTCAATGATACTTTTACTCATAGTAATTCTCTATTGCTGAATAATGATATTACAACTATCTTAGGGACTTAAAACAGTATAAATCTATTATCTCAGCGTTTGTGCGTCAGGGATTGTATAGCTTAGCTCTGTCTTAGACTTGCCACTCATAAGGCCTTGATCAATGTGATCATCAAAACAATGGTCTCATCTGAAGCTCAACTGGGTAAGGATCCACTTATTAACACAGATTGTTGGCAGATTCAATTCCTTGCAGTTTTATGGCTGAGATTTGCAGTTTCTTGCTGGGATTAGCTGGAGGCCACTCTTAGCAGTTACAGGTCAGTTGTAATTCCTTACAACATGAGGTTCTCCAGTATGACCACTTGCTTTGAAACTGGTAAAAGAAAGAGACTCCAGTGAGATGAGTGCTACACAATCTTATGTAGTCACATAATGAGAGATAGACAATCATGTCTATTCCATCTTTTGTTTAAAAGTAAGTCGCATATTTCTTTTACAATCAATGGATGGGGCTGACACACAGGCGTGAACACCAGGAGTTGAATATCAGAGGAACCCCCTGATATATCCTCCACAGTTTCCCACCTAAAATATTCTGTTTAGATAATCTCACCTTCATATCTGACTTCAACCATTAGCTGAAAACTATTGGTTCCAAAATCGATGTCCCCTTCTAAAAATCTTCCCTAAAATCTCAATCCATATGGTCAAATCCCTTTGGATATTTTTATGTGAACACAGGCATTTCTGGGTGCACGTCAATATTAACTGTTTCTTTCTCTCCGAATTGCTGCTCCTGTTTGCCATCTTAGATGATGGTATATCCTTTGTGTACATGTGAATCATAAACCTGAGAATGTGATGTAATCGTTCTTGGGTGGGACACAAACATCAGTATTTTATTTTATTTTTAATTTTAAAATTATAGTTGGTATTCAATATTATATTAGTGTCAGGTATATAGCATAGTGGTTAGACATTTAGTATATAAGTTATAAAGCAAACCCCCCGATAGTACCCTTATGACATCATACTTAGTTTTTACAGTGTTATTAACCTTATTCCCTATACTGTATTTTGTATCCCTGTGACTATTTTGTAATTGCCAATTTGTATATCCTATTCCCCTCAATCTTTTTCACCCAGCCCTGCTACCCTCTCCCACCTGGCAACCGTCAGTTCAAACGTCAGTATTTTAAAGAAGATTTCCAAGTGATTCTAATTTGCAGTTCTGATTGATAACTAATCACATGCAGCATTACTCTGCTATGTCTGCTTCGTGAATCACCATCTGAAATTATTATGACCCTTTATTGCTTTACTCTTTCTGTCTCTCCCTTAGAAAATAAGCTCCTTGAAAGCTTGTTCATCAATACATGCATATATACACACATATACATATGCTGTGCAGAAAAAATTCAGCCATAAATACCTCTGTTTTTTGTATTACATGGCTGGATACTTTCCAGACACCCCTGTGTGTGTGTGTGTGTGTGTGTGTGTGTGTGTGTGTGTATAAGTGTATGGCATATAGTAGGTATTCAATAACTGATTGAATGGTTACATAATAAATACCACTTATTATAGGGCAGCATTATAACTACTTTATACATTGTTTCATTAATTTTTACAAAACTTTTTTTGAATATATTTTCAGTTCGATTGTTCTTCTTTTAGCTAAGTGTGATGAGGTAATTTACTCAAGGTTACACGTGAAGTAGAGCTGAAATTGAAACCAGGTCTGCATAACTTCACAGCTCACGATTTTGACCAGTGTGTACACCTGCTTTGCAGTTGTATATATTGCTCAAATTACTATGCCTTTGAGTATGTTGCTACTTTTTGGAATAGTCTGTTTGTATGGTGATTTATTAATCCACTCTGTTAGGATTAGAAGCCAGGTCATTTATCTCCACCAGAGGAGAGTTGTTTCTTCGTTTTGCTCAACATCCTTACATATTCTGTTTTCTCTTTCAGATGGTTATTCAAAATGCACTTATTATCATGCAATGTGTACTCTTTTACTAACCATGTTGCAGACAGAGAGCAGGAGCACACTGTCTGACATGCTTCCCATTCTACACTTTGATCTATAATATGTATCCTCAAATCTCTTTGCATTTTTCAATCATAAATTCTCCAAACATCCCATGAGATAAATGAATATTTATTATCTTCATTTCACAGATGCGTGAAGTTAGACATAGATTAATTAAGTTATTCAAGATAGCGAGTTGATTGGAAAATCAAGGTTAGCAATGAACATTCCAGGTTATTGCTTCTAAAATGAATGAATTGTGTTTTAAGTTGGATTTACTATACATATGAGGGCTGTCTGGAAAAATGCAGTCATTGTCAATATAATAAGAACAGTTACATGTATGGTTACTTTCTGGACTGCCCTTATATAGGCAGTAGTTGCAAATATTCATTTTTAAGCTTTCTTGATATATCCCCCATTAGTTTTTGGACATTGCCCAGAAGAATTCACAGTAAATTGATATTCAGCCCTTAGCTATGTATGCAGTTTGTATCTATTTGCTTCTGTAGGAGATGCAAATATGAAATGGAAGTAAGAATTTAACTCATAGTAATTATATCTTCCTGTAGAGATTCTAGTAATTATGTTTGAAAATTTTTTTACTATATAATTTAAAGGTTTTTATTTTATAATGTAGCTCTAATTTAGCATATAAAAGTTAGCAGCTAATTAAGCTGAGATTACTTTCTACTCACAGCCAACATTTAGAACATAAAGTTATTATTATAAAATTATTTAAAGTTATATTACTATTTATGAATATGAACCCAAACCAAAATGCATAGCATAATATCATAATGTGGAGAGACTATATTGTTTCAATGTTTTACCATTCAAATAACCAAATTAAAATTATTTGTCCTACATTTCACCAGTGGTAGATTGTTAGACTCATAAAAGGATCTTAGTTGATTTGTAATCTCTTATCGTTGGACTAAAGACAGGATGACACATTTTTCTGATCCTTTTTTTGTATTCAGAATTTTTAAAGTGTAAAATTGATTTAATAATATATATATGTAGTATATCACCTCTGCATATAATTTTTAATTTGGTCAGATTTTGAGGTTTTATTAACAAAATTTAAATTAACATGCATGGTTAATATAATTATGATTGAAATTATCTTTTAGAAATTCAAGCAATTCTATCAATAAGCGAAAAGAATGTTCAAAAGGGAGTTTAAGGTTAAATAGGATTTTGTTTTCATCTGCATGTCATTTCAATCACCGATGAACATAAGCATTTACATAAGATTCCCTGGTAACATATCAAATCTGTTTTCCAGATGTGTGTCTTAGAAAGGTAGACATTAAATACAAATAATTGTAATGAGTAATGTTTTTAAACAGGGGCTCTTCAGCTATTTTTTTCCCAAGCTTCTACAGAGAAATAATTGCTACCATTTCAGGGTATCTTAACAAATTTACTGGGTTGTACATTCTAAATATCAACTTTCTAAGACAGCTGCTCCATTAATAGGTGAATAGATGATACTTCAATTTATTTCTCATTTCCGAAGCTTTCCACTTATTTACACATATCAAAGGACTTTATCTTGAAGAAAAAGAAAATAAAAACAGATTGAATCATTACAGCAAGCAATGTGACTATTTTGAATTCCAACTGAGTACCCATAGGAGAGCTATGTGACTTTCATCAGTTAAACTAGAGCCATACAAATCTCTTACTGATTTAACAAATTTCTCATCCCCAAATTTCACACTAACCTTTTCCCCTCTCCTTTGCTATTCCATATCATTGGCACACACTAATAAGTTCTTCATTCTAAAATTTTGACATTTCAACAATGTCATACACTTGGGGAGGCCAAGGATAGCTCAGCAGGTTGAGCACTTGCCTTGCAACTGAGAGGTCTGGGGGTCAAATCCTGACCCTGGCCCATGCAAACTCATATGCTCAACTGTGGCGCAACTGGTAACCACCAAGATGGTGGTGAAGGTGTTTGTCTCCCATGCAGGAGGCACCCAGTTTTTTCCCTCCCACCTATGAAGGCTCATATCCAACACTGTGGAATGAAATTATGTCACAACTAATAATGTACAACTATGGAGACCACTCTGGGCCCTCTTCTCTCTCTCTCTCTCTCTCTCTCTCTCTCTCTCTCTCTCTCTCTCAATCTCTCTCTCCTTCCCTCACCTTCTCTGAAACAATAAAATAGAATCTTAAAAAAAAATGCCGTACACTGATCTTAGCCAAAAGGCCACAAGAAGCGATACAAAAATGTCATATAAGTGAATCATACATTATCTTCTGAAATTGGTTCTTTTCACTCAGTATAACACCATGAAGAAAAACCAAGTTGTATATATCACTAGTTTGTTCTTTTTTGTTCCAGAGTAGTATTTCATGGTAGTTATGTACCACAATTTGTTTAACCACTTATCCATTGGAGGACATTTTGGCTGTCTCCAGTTTTTTTAATGATAAAAAGCTTCTATGAAATTCATGTACATGTTCCTGTGTGAACTGGTTTTATTTCTCCAGAATAAACATCCATGAGTACAATTGCTGGGTTGCATTGAGTATCAGTTTCTTTTTCCTACTATAAATAATTACCATAAACTTGAGGCTTAAACAGAACAATTTTTGTTATTTTACAGTTGTGGAGGTTAAAAATCTCACAGGTCAAAATCAAAGTTGCTGCAATGTTCATGTTGGCTGCCCAAGTGAAGAATCTACTTCCCAGCTTTTCCAAATTGTACAGGATCTCCACTTTTCTTGATCATTGCTCTTCCCTCTATCTTCAAAGTCAGCAGCATAAAAGCCAGCAGCATAGCATCTTCAAATCGTCTCTCACTCTCATATTCCCCCTTCTCTTTACCTCACCTCTATTTCTCTTGTCACATCTCCTCTGAATCTGACTCCTGCTTTCCTCTTTCCTTTATAAGGATCTTTGTGAAGAGGTTGGGCCCACCTGGATAATCTAAATCAGTCCTTGCATAGCAAGATCCTTAATTTAATCATCACTGAAAAGTCCCTCCTGCCAAATAAAGTAACATACTCATAGGTTCTGGGGATTAGGATTGGATATTTTTTGGGGGGGGGGGCAATTTGGAATTATTCTGCCTATTACATATATAATTACATGTTTAATTTCATGAGAAACTACAAAATTTTTCCAGAGTGCCATTATCATTTTACATTCCCACTACCAGTGTATGAGTGATCCAGGTTCTCTGCATCTTTATCAGCATTGTGCCGTGCCATTATTTTATATTTTATCCATTCTGATATATATGCAGTAATATATCATTATGGTTTTTATTTACATTTTCCTGATAGCTAATGATGAGCAACATGTGTTTATTTGCAATTGGCATATATAGATAGATAGATAGATAGATAGATAGATAGATAGATTTTTTTTTTTTTTTTTTTGGTGAAATGTCTACGGTATCTTTTGCCCATTTCTAGCTGGATTATGTGGGGTTTTTAATATTGAGTGCTGTGTGTTTTTAAAAATATATTCTAGATTGTAGTCCTTAATTAACTATGAGTTTTGCAAATCTTTTTTTCTAATCTGTAGCTTGTATTTTATCTTTTCACATGGTCTCTCACAGAGCAAACTGTATTTATTTTGATGAACCATAAAGCTTATGATTTAGTAAATTCTTCTCATTAATTCTTAGAGCTATTGAATTTTTTCAGGGAGACTATTAAGGGAATTAAAAGTTAATTGACAAATCATATTCATGAATGGTTGTATTCAAGTAAATAAGATTCCACATATTGGTCAGTTTACTTTTTGGCATTGTTGTATACACTATGCTAGATTTGTCTTCAACTCTTGCTACATGTTAGAATTATCATATAATTTCTCTTTATTAAACCAAAAACATGACGCTTTGGTGAATTCCCTTATGACATATAAAGGGAAATTTAATAATTGATTGCTAGAATAAATCAGTTTACCAAGAGTTATGGGTTATGTATATATTTTTCTTAAATTTCTTTGTTCTTATCAATCCAATGATTATTTATACTTATTCTTAGAGAACAAGTAAATTGTTCTGTGAGAGCCTCTGGAAAAAAGCTAACATGTGCTAAAATATTATAAGGCTTACATTTATTTTTCTGTAACAAAATACCTGTGTATTCACTTCTTTTCAAGTACATCCCAATGGTTTGCATAAGGAAAATATAAGGTAAATAAAATGGAAATAGAAAACAAAACCTTTAGAAAACAGTGAGGTTAGTTAATATGATTATATAGCTGTTTTGACTTTTAGCTTCCTGGATCTCACACATATACACACATGTATATGTCCACACATTCACAGGTGTAGATAGGGGAAGTGCATAGCATAAGCTGTGTAGTTATTATCCAAATGAAGGAATTATTCCTGTTCCTGGAGAGAATCAAAGTTCTTTTCTCTTGCTAAGGTGCTAAGGAAATTTCTCCATAAGAAACTTTATGAAAGACATACAAAGAAAATAAGCAAAAGTCTTCAAATGAACACAGACATGATTATTCATTTGGCTATTTTTTTTTTACAATGTCTGATGAAAGTTGAATGCATAATATTAAAGTATAGCTCTGAAAAGGCATTTCTGCTAATGTGGTCTTAGTAGTTAGCTGAAAAGAGTAGAATATGTTCTCTATTTTTTCCCCAATTGAGTATTTATTAAATATTCAGAATAATAACTTGCTTTAATCTACTATGTAAACACGTATCTCTTCTTTTTTTCAAGATTCACTCTTTCACTTGATACATATTAAAGTAAATATTTTAGAATTTTAAGTTGCTTTGGTAGAATTATACAGGATTTACTTTTACTAAGTATATCTTGAAGATGAAAATTATTCCACAAAACTACTTTTAGAAGTAATATTTAAAATAAATAACATCCCTTAACAAATAATGACATCAAAGATGAGATAAACTGGTATCATTTTAAAGAATTCCATTTAAGTAAAAAGTTGTATGGGTGGTTTTTCATTTAGATTATTTTATTCTTGTCTTGAACTTATTGAAGTCCTGACACTAAAAAAAGTGTGTTTTAGAATTCTTTTTCAATGCAGATTAGGATATTTAAGAATTTTTATGTAATTCTTTGTAGTACTATAAAGAAAATTCTGATTTAGTTTGTGATTTAATCCAACTGACTGTTCTCATTGTCAATTTTGTGCTAACTAAAGGCCTTACTGAAGGATAAATGTGATATGAGATATCACTCAATATTATGCCAATGTAAATCTTTTGATGATTAATTGTTAAAAGGATCAAATCTAAGAAAACCTTAAGATTTATTTTCAAGAGAAACTGAGCCTATTTGTTCTTATTTTTAATGACCTAGGTAAAATTTAGTTTAATCTAGAGTTGTGTATTATTATACATATTAACTTTTACCATTTAATGGACTGAAAAGAAATGTATTTTTTTGATATCAAGAATTACATTTACTCAAATTATTCATCTAATCCAGAATTATAATATTGCACATTAAATAAAAGATCATAATGTAATTTCTAATTGTTTTTCTCTTCTTTCTGTAAAATTTTACCTTCTCAAGAAATGGATTTTACACTAAATTATTTTTCACATTTAAGTTATCAGAAAAAATGTGAAATTATATTTTATTTTTAATTTTATATGTTTTTCTAGTGATTCATGCTTTATTTGATAACAACTAATCTGATTTGCAAGATACAAATGATTGGTATATAATCCATAAAAATATACTTTTAATTACTCTAAATAATTTTATAAACAATGTTATTTATATATTTTATTTTATAGGCTTAAGTCAGCTTGTCATATTTGCATCCACAAATACATATTTGGTAGTTCATAGAATATAGAATATCCTTCCTGCTCCTCCTCCTTCTTTTTCTTTCTTTTTTTTTTATAAATTCTTATTTGTGTTTTGCATCTTAGTCTTAAAATAAATTCCTTAAGAAACATTCCCACTGTAGAATAGTTCTCTCTCCTAAATACAATCCTATAATAATACTTACAACAGCACTCCTCTAATAGCACCCTCTACTACCAATATCACAGGACTTAAAATATTTTCTTTTACTTAGATTTTTAATATATGATTTGTGTTATTTATTTAAGCTCTGTAATGGCAGAGTTTCAGTGTATCCTTTTCTACTGTTTATGTCAGTGCTTAGACCCAGTAATGGGCGTATAATGGATATGCGATAATATTTGTTGAGTACATACAGTAATATTATCACTCTCTAGTAAGAATGATTATGATAATACCATTGTTATATAATAAAAGAGAAAAATTTTAAGAGTCCTTCAAAAGCACATGTATATGCTATTATTTTTTTATTCATTCCCCAGATATTTATTTTATTCTTATATTTTCTTAAAATATTGTAGTAGCTAGTGGATGAATAAAAGCCAATCTATGAGTTAAAAGAATCAGCATTCCATTAATGGAAACAAACACCTGTTCAAATAACTATAACACTGTCATAAATCCTGTAACAGACACTTACGCTTTGTTAAGGGAGCAAGACTTCACAGAGGATGTGATATGGAACTGAACATCAACCTGAAATATTTGACTTTCTTTCCTAATTTTTTTTTCAGGATAAATATAATATAGAGACAATATTAAGCTCCCTCTCATTGTTGCCATGGAGTAATGTGAATCAGGCTTTTTCAGTTCCTTAAAGGATGCTTTTATTATTACTACTACTACTACTACTACTACTACTACTACTACTACTACTATTACTGATTCTGAGGATGCTTATATAGCAACAGCTATTATTTCTTTGGGATTTCTATGGCAGTACAGATAGTGACTAAAGAATAACAAGTAAATAATGTTTTTGTGAAATACTGTTTTCCCAAATTTTAATCTCTTTACATTGGGCCTCAGATATTTATGCCTTTCCAAATCACATACCATTCATATTACGCTTGGCATTGGTACAGATACAATTCTGAAAGTGTTCACAAAGTAAATTCATTGTTGTGCATTAGAGTTACCAGCAGCTCTTGTACCTGGTGGTACTGGTGTACTGCACAGCTCTAGGAGAATTTGCACTGCAGATGTGCTTTGCACGGCCAACTTCGTAGTAAGCTGGCACAGTGGAACAATCCTAAAAATAATGTAATCAGAACAGTAGGCACTGGCCCTCTTGCTTTTGGCCTAAAAGTATCCTCAGTGATCAAGATTCTTAATCTATCTTCTTTTTTTCACTATTGATTTTTTTTTAATATATATATATATATATATATTTATTTATTTATTTTTTTGAACTGAACTGGGGCCTCACCAGTTCGGGAAGCACACCCCAGTTCAGCCTATGGGTCTGCCTGGGCTGGAGCCGGGATTCGATCCTTGGTCCTCAGGGCTTCAAAGTGAGCGCTTAACCCACTGAGCCATCCTGGCTTTCCCTCACTATTGATTTTATTGGGAACCAATTAGTCTTATGGAATGTTTGTATTTGACATTACTAAATTGGCTTATAGCCAATGCCAGTGATTGCCGTGATGATATAGTGAACAGGTATTGTAGGCCCTGTTGAGAATTTCAATGAGTAATCAGTGTAGCTTGAGACTGTAAATTTTTGGCAGCTGGTAATATTAAGATCCAGAATATGGATTCAAGGATGTTTTTTTGATCAGTTTTTATATTTTTAGAATTGTGCTCCTAAATTCAGAAAATTATCTCAAAATTACCGTAGCATCAGTTTCAGTATTGACAGTGGTGTAGTGTGGGGGTTATTTAGTATAGAATAGATCTATTGCCACTATCAGGTAAAAAAATTTTGGAGCAACGTTTTGGGGAATAATAGATTAGAAGTATATAGATGATGTTATGTTTTGAAAGCCTATTTAAAATATGTAGTATATATAATAATAGTAGTAATATTCTTTTTATTGAAAATTTAAGAGTTTAATAATAGATTATTTTCTTTTTAGAGTACTAAAGATGCAAATATGTAAGTGGGTTATCAACTTTTTGTCTGTTTAATATACTTTCCTACTTATTGAGAATTTACATCCTTTCAGTTTCCTAAATTTACCAGTGAAAATAATGATGAATTTGAATTAAAATTGGTTCCCCTTTCTCTCCCTAAAGATAGAAGAACAAGAGGTTTCAAGATCTCATGTGATAATCACAAATGCCAGAAATCTTTTCTGATAGCATGAGAAATACTAATTTATAAATATGATATTATAAAATTAATCTTTATAACTAAATACCTACTAAAATACTTATGTTCATTAATCTGTTTTTTATAAAGCCTTTCTCTTGTAGAATATTAATTTTAAGGGCACAATTGTGTCATTTTGTGTAATTCTCTCATTTTGTAACTTTAACATGATAATGCTGCAACACTGACTTTGAACTACTGTTTAGGGAAGCCGGGATGGCTCAGTGGGTTAAGCACTCACTTTGTAGCCCTAGGGACCGAGGATCAAATCCCAGCCCCAGCCCATGCAGACCCATATGCTGAACTGGGGAGTGCCCCCCCTTTCAGTTCTCACTGGGGTAAGAGCCTGGCCCAGTTCCTGCCCTGTGCAGCCCCACCCACCTGTGGAGTAAAACTATGTGGAAAAACGAATGATGTGCAACTATGGAGACTGTACTAGGCCCTCCCCCTTCTCTCTATGTCTGTCTCTGTATCTCTCTCTATCAAAAACAATAAAAATAAATCTTAAACTACTGTTTAAAAATAGCCTTTTTAGCAAAAAGGCAAAAATTAATAAACAATAATAAAATCATTTAAACTTTTTCATAATGGACTTAAGTGTGTGCATAAAATTTTCTTGGTCAGTTAGTTTCTTCAATTCTATATGCCTGGCACATAAAAAATAATGTATTAGATTCAGTAATCTTTCAAAAGGGCATCTGAATATGTTATTTTCTATTTAACAACGAATTTCCAGACATATGAATACAGGTGTTAGACAAATACAATCTTAACGATAATTTAAAAAATGCAATATGAACTGTCAAACACTAAAAACCTCTCTTAATGAAAGCTTCTCTGATATTCCTAGGTTTAATATTTAAGCACTGCATTACAGTGTTCCCTCACCACTTTGCGCTTCATGTTTTGCGGCTTCAGTGCTTCGCGGGTTTTTCCAAAACATTCATCAAAAAATAAAAATGAAAAAATACAACCATGTCGGCAGCCACATGGCGGAAAGGAGCGTTGTTTCATGTGGATGCGCGAGAGAGAAGGATCCCTGCGTGTCAAACAGAGATGAGGTGACTCAGAGTCCCTCCCACGGGCTCTCATAAAGGCGCGTGATTGGTTTCCGGGGCGACATCGACCCATGAGAGGACGAGGGGATTGATCCCTGTGAGCTGATTGTCTGCGCATCATCGCAGCCTCACCTAGCATCTTCTCTTGTTGAATCTCGCCAGTCTTGTCCATGATGTTGACTGTCCCGCATACTGTATTTTAGTGTTGTGTTGGTGATCACTTGTTTTGTTTAAGCGATCACTTTTTTTATTAATTAAGCCCTTATAATGCCGCCTAAGCGCTGTGCCCCTGCGAAAGCTTCCTCCGGGGCGCCCAAGAGGAAGAAGATGATGACCATCAGCGAAAAGCGAAACTTTTAGATATGATCAAAGAGGGCAGAAGTGATGCATCTATGGCACGACATGACGGGGTGAATGCATCTACAGTGCGGTCCATCAAGAAAGAGGAAGCAAACATCCGCAAAACTGCTTCAATCACCTTCAATAAAGAAGCGAAACGTGTGGTAACTCCACGTAATAACAGAATTGTGACAATGGAAGCTGCACTGGCATTGTGGATTGCCGATTGCAGGAAAAAGACAGTGAGTTTGGACACTAATATGATCAGGACAAAGGCCAAAGCTCTCTATGACCAAATCTTGCCCGATGACGACAATGAAGAGGCTGAAGAAGGTGCTGAGGAACCTCAAGCCAGTACTAGCGCTGCCAGGAGTGATTCGCCTCCTCGAGGACGAGGCTTTTCAGCCAGCAAAGGCTGGTTTGAAAAATTTTAAAAAAGATACGGCCTCAGAAACGTGCTTCTGTATGGTGAGGCTTCCTCTGCTGAGAACGATGCTGCTTGTCGTTACGTGGAGGAAAAGTTTCCTAACCTCATCAGTGAGGGAGGCAACCTCCCTGAACAAGTTTTTAACATGGATGAAACAGGCCTTTTTTGGAAGAGGATGCCTTCACATACATTCCTCTTCAAGGACGAAGTAAAGAGGCCAGGCTTCAAGGCTCACAAAGACCGTGTGACTGTCATCATGGCTGGCAATGCTGCAGGTTTTATGCTTAAGCCAGGCCTTATTTATAAAGCCAAAGAACCACGGGCATTAAAAAACAAAAATACGGCTCTGTTGCCTGTGTTCTGGATGCATAACTCCAAGGCCTGGATAACGAAAGCTCTGACCCTTGAATGGTTCCTCCATGGCTTCATTCCCCAGGTGAAGCTGGATCTGGCTGAAAGGGCCTCCCCTTTAAGGTCCTTCTCCTGATGGACTGTGCAGGAGGCCATGCAATGGACCTGCAATATGACGGTGTGCAGATAGAGCTTCTGCCCCCGAACACTACATCTCTAATTCAGCCGATGGATCAAGGTGTCATTCGTGCCTTTAAGGCACTCTATACTCGCTCCACGATGGAGGGCCTCATCTCGGCAGTTGACGATGCCAATGACAAATTCACCTTGAAAGCATACTGGCGCAGTTATGACATTGCCTCATGTTTGTCTAATATCCAGCAAGCATTAAAGGACATGAAGAGTGAGACCATAAAATCTAGCTGGAAGAAATTATGGCCGAACATGGTGCACGACTATCCAGGCTTCACTCCTGAAGAAGTTCATCACTCAGCGGTGGAGAAGGCGGTGAGGCTGGCTCACATCATAAGGAATGAAGGATTTGTCGACATGACAGAAGAAGACATCAGCGCCCTTATCGATTGCCGCTCGGACCCACTGACCGATGAAGACCTCCTTGAGATGACAAAGTCTGCAAGTGAGGAAGAAAACGAAGAGGAACACGAAGAAGAAACTGAAAAGCGTGGCCTTACCCTGGAGAATCTGCAACAATTGTGCAACATGGCAAGAGCGATGCAACAATTTGCACAAGACATGGACGACAATATGGTTTGAGCTGTCGAGTTCAGCCATCGCGTTGACGGGGTGATGTCCTTGTACAGGGGAATTTTGAAGGAAAAGAAAAAACAAAGACAACTACCCATCACCATGTTTCTCTCCAAGGTAAAGCCCCCGGCTCTCCCGTCAGCGCCTCCAGCAGAAGAGGCTCCGAGGGAGCCTAACGCTTCTACGAGTCACGTGAGAGCCTCTCCTCCGCCCCCCACACAAGACTCTTCGCCTCTCTCAGAAAGCAACGTTGATTAATGTTTATCACTGTATAAGGTTTTATAATTCACCTTATTAATTAGCACTGACACGTTTAAGTAAATACGTATACTGTTGTAATTTTTGTCTTAAATGAGTAAAGTATGAATACTGTTTACATATTTAAAACATTCTTGTACCCGCATACATGAAAATTCCTAGGGGCAAATCCTACTTCGCAGTTTTTCAGCTTTCGCGGAAGGTTCTGGTCCCCATTAACCGTGAAAAACAAGGGATCACTGTATTTGCTCATGAATAAAAATATTTTTAAAGATTTATTTTATTGTTTTTGACAGAGACGGAGAGAGACAGGGACAGAGAGAAGGGGGAGGGCCCAAACCAGTCTCCATAGTTGTACATTATCAGTTTTCGACATGGTTTTGTTCCACAAACGTGGGTGGTGGCCACACAGGGCAGGAACTGGGCTGGGGGCTCTTGAATGGGAGGCATGCCCCCTTGAGCCAAGGGCTGAACCAGGGGGCAAGAACCAAACTGGCCTCCATCATGGTAAGCAAACCTCAGTTCAGCATATGAGTCCACACGAGCTGGGGTCAGGATTCGATCCTCAATCCCCAGGGCTGCAAAGCAAGCACTTAACCTGCTGAGCCATCCTGGCTTCCCCTAAAAATATTTTGTCTTTGGTATTAACATTTTATGCATTTCTGAGTAATTTATTTATCTAGTAGTAGGTATTATTTCTAAGTTCTGTTTGATGACACAAGATTATAGACACTATTTTAGGTCTTTTCCTCTATTCTGAATTAGCAAATGTGAGAATGGATGGGGTCACGTTTACATTGGTTTTCACCAAGTAGGAGGAGGACTTTAAGAGAAAAGCATAAAGTGAATAGGGAGAAAGTTGTCCTGGATATACCCCTCTCTATCTTCAGTCTGAATATTGTACATCTGGCATCTCTGTATGCTTAAACTCTAGAATTACCTTCAGAAATAATTTTCTTGTCCACCTTTATCTATCTTTCAAGTGAATAACCCTGAAAGCTACTCTGCCTCAACTGTGGCAAGTTAACACAAGCTTTTCTTCCACCAAATGATTGCCTTAATGCTGCTAAGGACAGGTTCATCTGTATATGAGATTGTTAATCTAAGATACATCCAAACATGTAAAGAATTTTATGGGAGTTTATTTGAACCAAACTAATAATATTCACCAGGGGAACAAGATCTCAAATGCTGCAGATAATAATAGTTTGGTATCTCCTTTTATGCATTTGAAATTAAAGAAGTTTATATAATTTTTATTATTGGTTTCAATTGTATTAAACAACACAGTGTTTTAAACATTCACACACCTCACAAATTGATAACTTAAAAAAGTCTACTACTCACCTAACACTGTACATAATTATTGCAATATGATTGACTATAAGAGGGCTGTCTGGAATGTATTCAGCCATGGAATATAAAAAATAGAGGTACTCATGGCTGGCTTTCCAGACAGCTCTTGTATTCCCCATGCTATATTTTACATTCCATGACTGTAAATATGTTTTTAATTACAACTGGCATTCAATATTATTTCATATTTGTTTCAGGTATACAGTGTAGTGGTTAAACATATATATAATTTATGAAATGATTCCTCCAATAAGTCTAGTACCCATCTAGTAAAAATTGCATAGTTTTTACATTGACTGTATTCCACATGCTGTATTTCCGATCCCCATGACTATTTCGTGACTACGAATTTGTACCTCTGAATCCAATCCCCCTTCCATCTAGCAACCACCAGTGTTCTCTGTATCTATGGGTCTGTTTTTGTTTTGTCTGTTTTGTTCTTTAAATTCCACATATAAGTGAAATCATGTGGTATTTGTCTTTCTCAGTCTGACTTATTTCACTTAGCATAATACCCACTTGGTCCATCCATGATGTGGCAAATGGTAATACTCCATTGTATATATAGCACAATTTCTTTATTTGAATATCTATTGGTGGACATTTTGGTGGTTTTCATATATTGACTATTATGAGTAGCACTTCAGTAAGCATAATGGTACATATATCTTTTTAAATTATGCTTTGTAGTTCTTCGGATAAATACCCATGAGTGGAATTGCTGGATCATATGGTAGTTCTATTTGTAATTTTTTGAGGAAACTCCATAATGTTTTCTATAGTATCTTCCCCAATTTACAATCCCGCTAAAAGTGCCGAAGGTTCCCTTTACTCCACATCCTCTCCTATACATGTTTGTTGATTTATTGATGATGCCATTCTGACAGGTGTGATATCTCATTCAGGTAGGAACTTAAGGAAGATTTCATGGAGGTGGAAGAAAGCAAGTCAGGGTTTAGATTATGTTAACAAGATTTTGTGATCTCTTGAGGTTGATTTCAAAGGTGCTTTAACCTAGATGCATAAAAAGAATAGAAAGGGCTTGCTTAAGGTAAAGATGAACCTTTCACTATAAAGTTACATGCCTGGGGAGTGACTACCCACCATAACCTGGCCAGTTACGAATTTGTGATCAGATTGCCCTCTGAGGTTACTACCTAATTGAGCCTTATTTTTTGTCCACAAGAGAAAAAAACTGATAGCATTCTAGTGTGAAGTTGTAGATATTTAGTCTTCAGTTAAAACTATGGTACTAGGGAAGCTGGGATGGCTCAGTGGGTTAGGCATTCACTTTGCAGCCCCGGGAACTGAGGATCGAATCCAGGCCCCGGCCCGTGTGGACCCATATGCTGAACTGGGGAGTGCCCCGAGTTCAGTTCTCACCGGGGTGAAGACCCCAGCCCAGTTGCTGCCCTGTGCAGCCCCACTTCCACCTGTGGAATGAAACTATGTGGAAAAACAAATGATGTGCAACTATGAAGATTGTTCTGGGCCCTCCCCCTTCTCTCTGTCTCTGTCTCTGTATCTCTCTCTCTCTCTGTGTCAAAAACAATAAAAATAAATTTTAAAAAAACAAACACAAACTATGATTATATCACTTGACATGAACTTTCTATTTTATTGTGTTTTATATATCATGAAGCTAATTTACATACAAGCAGTATCAAGGTTGATTTCCATAATTCTATGAGATAGGAATGAACCTTCAGATTGCTAAACATTCAAGACACTTCTCAGGAGGGCCTACAGCCAGAGATTTTTGTACAGGAAGATAATACTGTATGATAAAGAGATGATGTAGTTAACTGAATGTTTCCTTTTTAGCAGGTAAATGGAGTTAATCTCAAAGAGTTTAAATTGCCCAAGGTCACACTAACTAGATCAGCTTGGGGAGAAAAAGAAGTCAGATTGATAGAATTAAAAATAAGGAATTTAAAACATATGTTTGACTAACTTTTATTCCTCCCCAGAACCACTTAAAGTTTCCAGCAAGGCTTCCTAGATCCAAATCTTTTCTCCTACCAGACCTTATCTGTCCTGTTGCTTCCCTTATTTTTCTTCCTTCTTTTTTTAACTCTCTTATAACAACTCTATAAGAGGTAGTGATCTCAATCAGAAATCTATGCTACCAGTTTAAAAGCTAAGCACCTAACAGTTTGTCCTGTTACAGCTTTCATGAATATACGAACAAAAAATTTTACGTATTACTTATGAGAGGGAGATATTACTACAAACTATTTGGCAAACTTTTTAAATTTTGAGTTTTTATTTTTCTGGGGAGTTTTCTTTTCTTCTTAGACTTTCTGGATTAGGGGATGTTTTTTGTGCCTATTATTTAGTATTGCTCATCTATTCCAGCCTCAGAAATTTATAGCTATCTTTATAATGTACATTAAAGCCTCCACATATGTTGTTAAATAAAAAATAATGAGAACAATTTATAGGACGAATTCTCATAGGTTTGATAAAAGAACATATTTATGTCGTTAATGAACAGAAAACAGGTCCTGATGCTGCAGCCCATTTGCAAATTTCAAAGGCAGAGGCTGGTGGAGAATTAGAGTCTATTCAAAAAGTTACATAATTTCTAGACACCCAGAGAAATGTAATCCTACTACCCTCTACCAAACCCGACCAGTCTCTGGTTGCACCTGGAGTTCCTTCTCCCTTTCAGAAAGGATACCATCTTTTGGGGGATGCAAGCAGCTACAACAGTATCCTCTAGACAGATTTCCCAGTCCATGAAAAGGGAGCCATCTCTCTGTTTTGGCCAGCAGAGCACTCTCAACACTGGGCAGGCTTGTGCCACTTGCTCCTGTACATGTCACCCTTCTCCCCTACCAGCCAGGCCCCAGGCCCCAGATGCCCCCTATCCCAGAGAGAGAATGAGAACAGAGCATGAGAGTGAGTTTTCATCCTCGTTCCTTTTAAAATCCAGGCCCGTGCTCACGTATTCACCAGATGATTTCAACTTTCCAGCTAATCCCTGTGCTAGGCTGGCTGACTGGCATCTTACTCTGCTGCCATGTCCCAGAAGGGAGCAGGAGGGTCTTTTTCTCTGTCAATCACATTCTTGCCCAAGACTTGTGGCTTTGTGCCTTGTGCTCCAGCCTGTGGTACTTCCATGGTGGAAACAGGGGACAGATCCAGACATAATGTGCCTCACCCCTGGAAACTTCCTCCTATTGGCCCCATTTTTTATGCCTGTGTCAATATCAGCTTTTTGTCTATAACCAGTGTGCTATTTCTTCTACCCCAAGATGACCTCTGGTCACTTCTGTTGTTTTTATTTCACCACCACCACTTGTACTATAAAAGTTGCTATGTTCTTTAAACATTATATTCTACAAAAGTTAAATACTGTAAATGTGAAGCATTTTATTACCTAATGAATTCTTTTGAGTACTAAACAACCAAGCTTCTTTTCTAATTTTTTGTTATTTTAATTTTTTTTATTGTTTTTGACAGAGAGAGAGAGATAGAGAGAGAGATAGAGAGAGATACAGAGACAGAGAGAGAACTGAACTGGGAGCACTCCCCAGTTCAACACATGGGTCCACAAGGGCTGGGGCCGGGATTCGATCCTCAGTCCCCAGTGCTGCAAAGTGAGCGCTTAACCCACTGAGCCATCTCGGCTTCCCCAATCAAGCTTCTTATAATACCCTCACGTTAAAAAATTCTTGCTGCTTTTTAAACAAAGCTAGATTCTTATTTCTTGCTGTAGTCAAGACAATAGATTTAAAATACCATATTTGTCCATGTATAAGACACCTTCATGTATAAAATAACCCCTACTTTTCTAACCCAACATTAAGAAACCAGTACACGGGTTACTCCTGTGTATAAGATGACCCACAATTCTGTTCTAACAATTTTAGACAAAAGTATAGTCTTATGCTTTTAAAAAATATGATATTGATAGATATCTATTTCACGCAAAGCACAGAGGTTAAGTGTTAAGTGTTTAAGTTGATTTAAAGATAACAAATACTATAAAGACATATTTTTTTTTCCTGAATACAAAATGTGGATTGCCATATCAAAGATAATTAAATTTTGTTAATGTAGGACTGGGAAATGATAAGATTTGACACAATAAAGATTAATTTAGGAGAGAGTTAAACCCATAGTTTATCTCAGTGCATTTTACTAGGATAAATTAATCTCAAAGCTTTGTATTGTTTGTTTTTTAGCAGTATGAGATAAATACAAACATACACACTGCATAGCTCACTGGCCCAAACTATAAAGCATTTTTTGAGAAAAATTAAACATCTTTACTTGTCTCCATTTTATATTTATTAAATGGTGATAGTTTTTTTGGTTTTTTGTTTGTTTGTTTTTTAAGATTTATTTTATTGTTTTTGACAGAGACAGAGACAGAGAGAATCAGGAGGGCCCAGAGCAGTATCCATAGTTGTATGTCATCAGTTTTTGACATGATTTTGTTCTACACAGGTGGGTGGGGGCTGAGCAGGGCTGGAAGTGGACTTCGGGCCTCCCTCATGGGAGGCATGCCCCATCGAGCCAGGGGTCAAACCAGGGGACCAGAACCAAACTAGAGGCCTCCCACATAGAACACATACCCCAGTTCAGCATATGGGTCTGCATGGGTCAGGGCCAGGATTTGACCCTCGGTCCCTGGGGTTGCATAGCAAGCGCTCAACCTTCTGAGCCATCCTGGCTTCCCCAAATTTTGATAGTTTATACATCTATTTTTTTATTTAATAACTCATTTTCTCATTTGTAATTTGAGTATAAAAGTATAAGAAAGTTATATTTTCAATATAAATTTATATTTTTCAGAAAATTATATGATTATACCTTCCACTGAATTAAACTGCATAACAGCAAATTTCTATCTGTGCTATTAGATTATTGTAGTAAAAGTAGGTTATATAAGAAAAATAAAGCCTACTCAAATTTGTAATCAGATCTACTGATTTTCAAATATTTATATTTTCACCAATTTGTTTTAATTAACCTGCTACTGTGATTAGGTGTTGTCTCTGTTTATTATATGGAATTAATGTCAAAATCCTGATTATTTAAATGAACACAAGGAAGAAAGGGAGGAAGCAAGGGAAGGAGGGAAAGAGGAAAAACGTTGATTTTAACGAAGTACCTACATAATCCATAAACCGGATGCTTTGGTGCATAAATTTATGAAAGTTTTAGAAATATTTTAATGTACATGATAGTGTCATTTAAATTTCAGGGGGATTATTTTTCTCAGAAGTTACATTATGTAGTTGATTATTATTTTCAAAATTGACTTTTATGTTTGAGAGAATACAGTATTTAAATATTTATTAAAATATGCCTATTATAAAGTCTATACAAATATTAGTGGTTATTTTGCTATGTAAAAAGTTGCTTTTACTCATGCAAAATACAATAATCTTTTAGTTTCATACCAAATGTATTAAAAGTCACTCAATTATAACTAGAGAACAAACTTCAATTTCAATGTCTAAAAAGGTTCTTATTTGGTTCATGTCTTTGTTGTCTTTTATGCAATGAAAATGTTTGCAATTCCCCATTTGTAGAAGAAACCTTAGAGCTATTCAAATATAAAACATTAAGGATTGAATTTAACAGCATTTTTGTAAACATGAAAAAAATTATGTATAGGCTTGGTACTTGATTTATTAAGATTTCATTTAAAGCAGCTTACATTCACTCCTCTAAGAATACTTATTTATTACTGAATAGATTTTTTATTTGAATCAAGAGTCCTTCTTCGTCAACATTTATGCAACTTATACGTGTTATTGGATTTAAGCAGCAGAAAGTGTTTATAGAAAATAGCAATAATAACTAGAGTTTTAGTGTCTCTCCATTTTCATTTGAAGTTGGCTGGATGAGGTTCAATAGCTTTTAGTTTTAAGCATGTACTTTTTATTTTTCTTCCAAAGTTTCATTAGGAAAATACATTTGATCCCAGTGAAATTATTTTCAAATCGTTTTGTACTAGTTTGTGTCTTTAAAGGTTCCTGAAATTCATCCTTAATATATCAGCAGAATAAATACAATTGTGTATGATTATTTCCTCTGATTTGAATAAATAACAAACATTATTCATTGAATATTTTAAATATACTGTAAATTTTATTCATACATTTAAAATAATAATCATTATTATTGTCAACATAGACATTATAATCATCATTTATACCACCATGATTATGACCTTGATAGTTATTGTACATTCTAGTCGAGGTAATATAATGTAATGTATCTCTTCCTATTTCAATTCATTATTATTGCTAATAACTTTCTGATGTTGCTATTCTGGAAAAAGAAATTTTATATATGTAGATATAGTGTATATTAAATATGTGTTATTAAAAATAAAAAGTAAGTTTTTGCTTGGTTACATAAAATGTGGTGTGTTAGATGCTGTATATCCAAATAAAAATGGTGAGTTCCTAATTAAGTAATTCCTTGCCCAGTGTATAAAGAGAAGAAAATGTTTTTAGAAAGATTGTTTTTGTTTTTTGTTTTACACCAGTTAGGTAATTACTTAGTTTTATTTTTTAAATGTGAGTAATTCAGCATTTTTATGAGAGAAAGGAGGGGGAGTCTGAATACTGGAGAGGTATAAATAGTAAGGTGAGATGCTAAAGCTATATGAGACAGGAAGGAAAGAATGCTCAGAGCTGAGGAACTGGTCTAAACCTGGAATGACCTGTCCCCAAGGAGACTTCAGGTAGCAATAATAAGAATAAATGAATAAAATGATAAGATTATTTTGGGACAGAGTGTGATCAGCAATAAGGAGGGCTAAGATTTGAGAAAACTTACACCTAAGGGCCTTTCTTTTCTTAGTAAGAACAGAAGTAAGGTCAATACTTGAAACTTCCAACATTTTCCTTTCATCTATTAATAAAGGAGAAGTAGAGGTCTGGGAAAAAGAACAAATTTTGAAACAGCAATGGAGAATGATGGGAGAGAGAATGGAATGAGGAGATATGGAAGGATTAGAAAACATCACTAAAGACAATTTACATTAGACCCCAATCTTCTTTGCTTTCAATTGCTTTTGATTGTAGATTGAATTTAAGCAGGAAGAATGGGTATTTATACTTGCCATGTGAACATGTCAGAGTGATAGATTTCATATTGCTCAACCTATAGGGCTGCATGATGTTTCTTATTTCCAGGTTGTATAAGAAGAGGAAAAAATATTAAATAAGAGAGGCTCAGAAAAGTCAGTAATTCTGGAAGCATCGATGAAACTACATTAACCAGGGATATATGTAAATGAAGTTTGCCACATATTCTAGAATCTGACATCTAACACCAGCCCCAAATTATTAACTTTACTTCATGTTTTTTTTTTTAAATATATATTTGATCATTGGTATATTCATGTATCCACAGTGAAGTTTTGTTCTATGGTTTCTTAAGATTTGAAGTCACTAAGAATTGAGGAACTTCATAATATATCATAGGAACATTTTAAAGAACCATTATTATGGTGATTTGATTGTAATTTTGGATGGCAGAGATGGAATAACTCATCTCATATAGAAAGTCGCCAATACATAAAAGTTATACAGGGAAAGCTAGATGGCTCAGTGGGTTAAGTTCTCGCTCGCTCGCTGTGAAGCCCTGGGGACTGGGTTTTGAGCCCTGGCCTCAGCCCGTGCAGACCCATATGATGAACTGGGGTGTGCTTCCCATCGGAAACCCCCAGTTCAGTTCTCACCCCCTTGTTCACCCTCTGGCTTGAGTGGGCGTGCCTCCCATGTGGGAGGCCCCCAGTCCAGTTCTCACCCTGCATAGCCCCCGCCCACCTGTGTAGAATGAATATGCTGAAAACTGATGATGTGAAACTATGGAGACTGCTCTGGGAGCTCTTTCTTCTCTCTGTCTCTCTCAGTCTGTCAAAAACAATAAAATAAACCTTGAAAAAAACATATAGCTATCACATGACTGTGTTTTCTCGCCTGAGAAGTCTTTTTTTTTTTTAGGATTTATTTTATTGTTTTGACAGAGAGACAGGGATAAGGGAGGGCCCAGAGCAGTCTCCATAGTTGTACATCATCAGTTTTCAACATGGTTTAGTTCCACACAGGTGGGCAGGGATCGCACAGGGTGGGAACCTGACTAGGGGCTTCCCGCATGGAGGGCATACCCCCTCAAGCCAGGGGCCAAACTGGGGTGCAAAAACAGAACTGGGGGCCTCCTACATGGAAAGAACACCCCAGTTCAGGATATGAGGCTGCACAGGCCGGGACTGAGATTCAATCCTTGGTCCCTGGGGCTGCAAAGTGAGTGCTTAACCAGTTGAGCCATTCTGGCTTTCCCATGCCTGGGCCTTCTTATTTACAACAATGTTTTTAGATGCACATTAATATTTCTCACAATTTATTTCTTCAGCCTGACTCTCTATCAAGCACTTTAGATATGCTAGTTTCATGTTTAGCATGTCTTAAACTAAACTCATCTTCCCCAAAACAAAACTACTTTCACTAGTATTTTCTTCCTTCGTAAAGGTACCAGTGAAGTCAGAAGGGTGTTCTTTCTCCCTTCACTTCTTTCCCTGTTTCATATCAATTATCAAGTCTTATCAAATTTACCTCCAAATATGCAGGTTATCCTCATCTCCCACTTGAATAACTGGCCTTCTAAATTATCTCTTTATCTTAGGTCTTGATTCTGTCCTCCAGCCTCATTGATTGATAGAGTCACTTTACTAAAATAGATATTTGATCAGATTATTCCTTGATTGAAAATACTTAATGACTTTCCATTACCCTTAGGATAAGAATCTTTCTCCTTAACATGATTATGAAGCCCTCCATAATCTGGTGTTGGCCCAAATTTGTGGCTTCATTTTTTGCCATACACCTTATGCTAAACTCTTACGTCACCATTTTTTGTTTGTTTTTTAAGTTCAGTACCACAGAGTCTCCGGCCTTTGACTCTTGTACTGCCTCCTCCTATGTTTGGTACATTACCTCCTATGCTCTACATTTGCCTCAGCTATTCCTTCCTTACACTATATCTGTACATCTATCATAATTTGCAATGTCCAAAGCACACTATTTTCCCCAAATTTATGAGGGAAAAATAAGGATGTACATTATATATGGGTAGTACTAATTCTGTATCTATAAAAAAATTTTTTAATTTACATTTATGAGTTTGAAGTGTAACTCTATTTTTTTTTTTTTGACAGAGAGAGAGAGAGAGAGAGAGAGAGAGAAAGCGAGAGAGTGAGAGAGAGAGAGATACAGAGA
>PVKE010016413.1:0-32040 GCA_004027555.1 Craseonycteris thonglongyai | reverse complement strand
TCTAAAAAGGCAACCATTGCTTCTTTCAAAATTTCTCACATGCTCGCAAAGAAGAAAAAACCTTTCCAGGATGGTGAATTGTTAAAAGAAGCATTTCTGACTGCTGCCGATTGTTTGTTTGAGGAATATTCTAACAAGCGTGAGATTATGTCGGCGATACAAGACCTACAGTTGTCAAATAACACAGTCACAAGAAGAAGACACGCAATTTCAAAAGATTTGCAAACTCAGTTAAGGACTGACTTGGAAATATGTGACTGCTTCTCTCTGCAATTTGACGAGTCAACAGATATATCAGACACTGCACAGTTGGCAGTTATGGTGAGAATGGTATTTAGTAACTTCACAGTAAAAGAGGAGCTGTTGCAAATATTACCAATGAAGGAACAGACGAGAGGTGAAGATATTTATGAAACTTTCAGAACATACGCCAGGTCGATAAACAGCCTTTGCATAAGTTGTCTGCGATAACTACCAATGGGGCACCAGCAATGGTTGGTAAAAACAAAGGATTTACTGCCCTTTGCAGGAAAGATGAATCATTTTCAAACTTTATGTCCTACCACTGTATTATCCATCAGGAAGCTTTGTGTTGTAAAATACTGCCCTTTGAACATGTTACGAAAATAGTCACAAAGATAATCAAGTCTATTCGAGCAGCTCCATTGCAACACCGACTTTTCAAGGCCCTATTAGAAGATACTGAAGATAAAGAACACGATCTCATCCTGCATACTGAAGTACGTTGGCTCAGTAAAGGTAAAGTTCTTACAAGATGTGTGAACTTAATTGAAGAAATAAAAACAGTTATACATGATAAAAATGAAAATTATGATGAACTAACAGACTCTTGCTGGCTGGTGGATTTGGGTTTTCTTGCTGACACCATGGAAAAATTAGATTCTTTCAATTTGGAGTTGCAGGGAAAAGACAAAAATATAGCTGAAATGATAAGCTCTGTAAACGCATTGAAAGCGAAATTGACTTTGTTGATATCACATCTGCATACCAAGTCTCTCGTGCACTTCTCATATATGAGGAAAATGCTAGGTAACAATGAATTAAACGTGTTATTATTTATTGAGACCCTGCAAGTGCTTCAAAAACAGTTTGAAGAGAGATTTATGCAGTTTACAAATATCGAGCCAATTGTCTCCTTCTGTATCAATCCTTTTACTTGCCAAATAAATGTAATAGAACTAGCCACATGTATTGCAGACCTTGTTCAGTGGAAAGCAGAAGAACTAGAGTTAGAAATTTTGAACCTTAAGAATGATATTTTGCTAAAATCCTTAATATCAGAGGACTTATGGAACATAGTCGACAAAGAAAGGTTACCATTTTTAAAAAAAGTGGCATATAAAATCAAATCGTTTTTCGGGTCAATGTATTTATGTGAATCTTTGTTTTCAAACATGAATTTAATAAAATCACGATATAGATCTCGACTTACCGATGAGCATCTTAATAATTGTTTGCTAACAGGGTTGTCATCATACTCTCCTAATTACAAGGCACTGGCCAATGAAATGCAATGCCAAAGATCACACTGACAGATGGTTTTTTTTTATGTTTTCTGTTATGTTTTTTTAAATGATTTTATTATACGTGTGTTTTTTATTTACTTTGTATTACATTTTGTATATATGTTTCTTTGTGTGTATATAATTTGTACAATAAATTTATTATTTTAAAATTATTTTTGTTTATTATTTTTTATTCTTGTTCAATAATAAATATCCTTAGAAATAGCTGGTGCCCGCTGCCCTACCAATATTTTAGAATGTGCCCTAGGGTATAAAAAGGTTGGGAACCCCTGGCTTAGAAGATGGGAAGAATGGTTCATTTTCAAAAGTTTCTGTCCTTTATGTACATACATAGGAAACGTTTTGGAATGTTATTAGCAATGGCTATTTCTGGGTAGTAATGTATAGTGTAGAATGTCTTTTTTCTAGGTACATTGAAAAATTCTTGTATTCCTTATATTCAAAAACAGTATGGTACCTCCAAAGAGTCCGTCAAGAGCACTGCTTTCTGTATAATACCTGAAGTTCTAGAAAGCATTAAAGCCCCACGACAAGAGAGCCATTGAGGAATCTTTTCTGCCCCTTACCTCTAGACCGTTTTGACCTCCAAATGCCGAGGACCCAGATGGCAGTCTAGGACTAACAGGACAGACGACACATAAAAGGAACAGAAAAGCTTACCCCGTGCTTCTTCCTGATGCAGATTTCCACCTGGAATATGCTCTGAGGAGAAGGGAGAGTTTAACTTTGATAAAATGTCTAGTGTTACAGTATTTCATTCCTTTTAGTATACACTTACCAAAGTGGGATTGTTGTTAGGAGATTAAACAATTAAAGGAGTTTTATGAACTGAAAGTGGCCTAAATCGTCTTGTAATCTACGTGAGATGCCAACCAAAGGGCAGGGAAGAAACATCAAAAGTGATCAGGCACTGGGGGGGGGGAAACAAATAGAGTTTACTTTTTTGCTATCACACTAAGTTTGGCTCTTTTAGCATAATAATAATGGATTTGTGGAGGAGGATGAATCACAAATAAGCATTGATAGGGTTGCAACTTACTGAGAAAAGCGAGGCTATAGAAGAACCAGGTTTGGAGAAGAAAGGAACTTTACTTCTTAATATGTTAGACTCGAGATGCCTGTAAGACACTTAAGTAAAGGTAATATGGGCGATTCATTGTATGGGTTTAGAGCTCAGAAAGAGGACAGTGTTAGAGATCTCCATTTGGAAGTCAGTGTGAATAGTATTCAAGTCAAGTAGGTGGATGAACTCAGGACAAGAGTGCAGGCTGATGGCAGAGGACTTAGAACAAAGCAACGAAACCTCTCATGGTTGGAAATCAATGTAGAGCTGACTGAAGGAACTGAGCAGAGATATTCAGAGGTGGTGGTGGAATGACCAAAGCTGGATGTCACAGAAGTCAGGATAAAGGCAGGAGAGTATGATCAGCGTGTCAAATGTTGCTGAGAAGTCAGGAAGAGATGTATAAATGGTTCACGGAATGGCAACACAGAGGTTATGGGCGAAGTCTGAACAGGAGATGCTCAAGTGAGGTTCGTATTGGAGAAGGTGAAGAGCAACTGAGGTGTGAGAAGATGGAGTAAACAAAACACTAGACTGTGCAGGCAACCAAAATCATTTCGCCTCTGAAGAGGATTAGAGAGATGTGGAAATAGCCCAGAAGGTAGATTGGAGCTCATGAATTTTGTGTCAGGAAGGGAAATGTTCTGGCACGTCTGTAAAGTGGCAGCAGTTAAGAAAGCAAGACTAAACAGTGCCGCTCTCACGGAATTATGAAAGGGTGCGTGGAAGCCTTGGTGGAACCAAGGATGCGCGTGAAGAGATTTCCTTGGGGTAGAAGGAGTACTAATGACAGTGTCATCATTAATGAACAATCTAATTACAGTTTGCAGGGCCCTGTGTGTTGCCATTTAATCTGCTATAAAAATCATGTAGAGTTATAGTCCTCAAAGAAGAAGATTGGATGGGGAGTCAATTGTTGTAAGAATCTATTACTGGTTAAATGGAGGAGGGTGTGCTCTTGCACCGGAAATCAGGAAGTTTAAAGTCCACTCTTACACTGTGACTTCAGCATTTAATGTTTCTATTTCTCCATCCAAACAGCAGGAGTGCTGGGGGATTTCCCGAGCCTCAGCTGGGTGCCCAGTTTGGGGTTACAGTTAGGTGTTTATTTTGGTTTCCTTGCCACCTACAGCAGTCATCGAAATGAAGAGCGACTGATCTCTTAATGTATAGAAAGAAAAAAGGAGGTGAAGAGACGGTGAGTTCTCTAAGGTCGTAGGGCTGTAAAGGAGTCCCAGGGGGATTAAAAATCTGTGTTTGCACGATTCTGGCTACTCTGTCACTTACAGGAATGTTGGAAAATATAAATCTACCATAATCGGTAAAGGGCCTTGTACTCTTTTCAGAATAACGTTTATTATATGTTTAGGATAATTTAAAAAACTATGTTGATGGCACAGTTATTGTGTATATCTTGAAAATTTATGCAAGAGTAAAAAAAAAAAAAACCATCTGCAGATATTCAGCATTGTCACAGCATTTGCATTGGTTGGCCTTTATTTTCCCGAGCTGTCCCGCCTCCTCGTCACGGCCATCTGGTTTCCCCTCGCGTCTTGCGATCTCAGTGAAGCTAAAGGAACAGCATCCTCTGCCAGGAGCAATTCGATTTCTCATTCCCCGTAATGTGTGGAGATGAGGCTGCTGACCGTGAGCGCTGTCTTTGTCTACCAACGTGGTCGAAAGCTCGTGTTTACACAACAGAAAATGTTTTCATGTAGAAGGAACGAGCACCCATGGCCTGGCCGTGGGACGCCACATCTTAATATGGAAACCGATTCCTCTTGACAAATAAACTTAGCTGTTTCTCTGTGTTTAGGGTCAGTATGCCTCTATCTGCGAAGGAGGAGGAATTTGAAGGAGGTCTGCATTTTTCAAGTTCCTCAGAATGCTTGAAAGAACGCATCAGAATTGAGAGGTGGGAAAATACACGCAAGGAGGGCTAGGTGAGCAAAAACAAGAAGAGCCCTGACCTTCCTTCCTCCCTTCCTCCCTCCCTCCATGCAACCAGTAGAAGAAGACTTATGAAGGACGTGTTGTAGACAGAAGGCAAAACCTCTGCATTAACAAGTTGAAGATATGGTTGCTAGACCAGTGGGGGAAATGCTAAGGTTCCTATTCTTGTGGAATATAACTTTAGTGGAAGGAGGCACGATACAAACAAACAAGACATGAAAAGCTGCCAGTGGTAAGTACCGTGTGGACAGTTAAAATAAGGTACTCGGATTGACTATGGCTGGATGACTACATGATTTTGGAGGTTAAGGAAGGCTTCTTTGGGGGATGCCAGGATAGCTCAGTGGTTGAGCAATTAGCTCACAACCCTGAGGTCTGGGGTTCGATTCCCAGCCTCGGCCCATGCAAACCCATATGCTGAACTGCGGCACAACTGGTAACTGCTGGGATGACTCAAGCGAAGGTTCTTGACTCCCATGCAGGAAGTCCCTGGTTTAATTCCTGCTCCACACGGCTCCACATCTATTGTGTGGAATGAAACCATATTGCAACTAATGATGTGCAACTATAGAGACTGCTCTGGGCCCTCCCCTTTCTCTTTCTCCCTCTCTCACTAATCAAACAATAAAATAAAGCTTAAAAAAAAAGAAAAGAAAAAAGAAAAAGGCTTCTCTGAAGAGGTGACATTTAAGGACAGAATGCACTTACAGGAATGGCCCAGCTGAGCACAGATGAGGTAGAAGGGTGTTTCAAGCTGAGGAAAGAACCAAGGCAAAATCTTGAACAAAGTTTGGAGATCAGAATGATAGAGAAGATACGTGAAGGTGCCTATACCTGCAGAGAGCGGGTGGATGGTATGAAATGGAGTTTAAAACATTAGCAGGGACCAGAACTCATGGGGCTTTGTTGGCCAGAGTCAAGTGTGTACTTTTTAACCCATGCGCATGACAAACCTATTGGACAGTTTCAAGTAGAAGCAGAAAGTAACGCGACATACTCTGGGAGGTGTGTGGACACCCGGCTATTATTGGGCAGTGGGAATATAAGCAGAAAATTATCTGGAGGAATCTTGCATGCTTACCTGTCATATAGTGGAACCATGTGTCATTTGCACATAAATTTTTTAAAGGTGACGCTACCAAGGAAAAAAAAACGGTCAGAAAATCACATTTCTGGTTGGCGTCAACATTATAGAAGGAATTACAAAAACATTGATCAGTACAACAAAATATATGTGCTGCGCACTCCCTAAGTGTCTGGGTTGTTCTCTGCGTCACATGTGAATGTGTGCTACCTTGCTGTCATATTCATGCTTTTATTATTGCTCTTCAAGTCTTTGATACATCGTATTTCCTAGATGCGTTATAAATTTCCGTTTGTTCCTTCACCCGAGGGCATCAATGTTTTTAGTGATAAGAATTTTGAGAATGTCGGCTTCATTTCCATTCCTCTCTCTGTAGGACATGGCGTCGAGCCTTTGAAAGTTGTGCCCAGCTGTAGAAACATGTAGGCTGTCACATTTTTGTAATTCTCAGTGAGATGATTTTATTTTACAAGAATGCCTACCCAGAAATGTCTTTCTTTAAGGCGCAGGGACACCTGGAGTCTTTAAAAAATAGCAAATCTGGAAACTAGAACCAGAAAAAAAAATGTTTTGGATACTTTGATAAGCTTATATAATCATGTTAAGAGATGAAAGATACCTTCAGGTTTTTTTCTTTTACATTTCTCCTGCACCATCAGCAAACATGTAATCATTGCCAACTGTAATAATAAGCCGACACTTACTGAATGTTCACTGTGTGCCCGATCCCGGCTTTATAATGAGAGCCTTATTTAATTTTCCCAACACTGTGCTTCTAACCCCCACCCTAATGCTTGTATGCCAATCATGGGCTTGGTGCTTTAGACGATTGAGTTAATATGCATAGTTGTTAGTCATAATGAACTCATGCTCTGTGAAACAGGTAGATCATTCATTACACTGCAGGGTGCAAATATTCTAACAGCTGTCAATAGCAAGGAGCTGGGTTTGGGCTGGGTATGCCCCAGTTCTAGTTCATGAGCTAGAACTTGGTTCAATGGACAGAACTTGGTACCCGTGAGAGTTTTGGAATTGGACTTTGGGAGGACAGGAGTATTTGTGCGTGGATGTTGTAGGGGTGAATGGAGCAGTTGAGAGGGTGAGCTTGGTGTGTTCTCCCCAGCCAGCCTCCCGAGTCAGACCCCAGCCTTACAGAGGACATGCTATAGGCAGAAGGCAAAACCCCTGCATTGACAAGGGGCTTAGTGAGACCCAGGAGCCAGGAAGGGAGGCTTTTGAGGCTGAATGATACAGATAGGATGGCTCCTCATAGTATAACATATCCCAGGGACAAGGGTAGAAATTAGTTCAGCTACTTCAGGGCTTTAGAATGCGTTCTTCCTCCAGTTGGATCCATGCAGCTGACTGACGGACAATCAGGTGTAGGGAGGTAAAAGTGACATCCATGTGGTGTCTTATTTTACTCTTGTAGGAGTTATTTTCAAGCAATAGTTTGCATGGATTGGCTGGCCCGCAGATGGGGTTTAATGGAATAACTGGAAACTGCTGGAGATGGTTCATGTAGAGGTGATGAGCAGACCATAGACTTCAGTAACTGATGTGTCTAGGTTGTATACCGGTTGCTGGTAATGCGTGCAATTATAATCACAACTCTTGGCCCTAAACAGTAATTCACAAAATGCCAGTAAGTCATTGTGTGTTTGCTTGTGCGACACGTCAGTTGTAATTGTTTTCAGAGTCAATACATTTATTGATACCCATGTCAACAAAATCATCTCTAAATGGAAAAGAATGTTCCTTTTGGATGTCACTGTGGGCCACATAAATGCTACTCAACAGCCGGAATCACTTGCAGGAAGTGTTCTAAGTTACCCTGGTACGTTTACAAGCCTGGATACACCTGCTGCATTCGGCAGTGGCAGTTGTGTGCTCAAAAAGAAAACCAGCTGAATACACAGAGGTGGCTGGCAGCCCTGGATGAAGAGTGCTACTAAGGATTGGAGGAGACGGCTCTTGGAGGACTTGGTACGAGGCAGTGGCACTAACCCCTTAAAACCTTTTACGCATTCTTTATTAGAAAGTAGGGGAAGGAGTGAAAAGAACTCAGCGAGAAATCTGCTGGCTTGGTGGGGAATAATTGAATATGTCAATCTCGGTTTCAGTTCTGTTTGCTATTGTACAGTCTCAGTTAAGCCGAAATCTGAATTTCTCTGCCTAAAAGAGTTTCAGGGGGAAGCCGGTTAAGCAGGTTAAGCGTGAGTGTTAAGTGCTTGCTTTGCAGCCCCGAAGACGGAGGAGCGAATCCCAGCCCTGGCCCGTGCGGACCCATATGCTGAACTGGGGTGTGCTTCCCATGTGGAAGGCCCCCAGTTTGGTTCTCACCCCCCAGTTCAGCCCCTGGCTCAATGGGGCACGCCTCCCATGCCCACCAGTGTGGAATGAAACTATATTGAAAACCGATGACGTACAACTATGGACACTGCTCTGGGCCCTCCCCCTTCTCTCTGTTTCTGTTTCTCTGTCAAAAAGAATAAGATAAATCTTTAAAGAGTTAAAGTAAACTTATAACTAAGCCACACATTCCATGCATTTCTTAAGACAGCGCTGTGATGAGAATGACCAAAAGTGGGGAATGAAGAGAAGATACTACAGTGCATGTTACAGAATATTCTGATAGCCACCGGAGCTGTGCCTCCGCTTAGCTGACCTTTATTGACAGTACCATTATTAGCTGACCGCCCTTTGACACATGGGGCACCTCAGGATGATTGGATCTTCCACAGGCTCTGGAGCCTGCGGAGCCTCTTCTGCTTCACATGGGAACTCAATATGCTTATTCTGTATTCTCAACTGTTGCTCCTTCTTTCCGATTTCTTTCATCACTGTATGATGGTAACTAGACTAATATTTGCCCTTCAGGGGGCAAAAAAAAGGAAATGCTCAGCAGAAAAAAATATAGACACCCAAACACAGGAGCAGATCCTGAGTTGTTTTGTAAATTGAAAGTAAAAGAAGTTAATAAGTTGATAGAATTTCTGAGGGGAAATTACTGTGACTGTAGAACTCATTCATGCTGAAATTCAGGGAAACATTATTAGATATTTAACAGCTCTTCCACATAAGTATTTTGTTGAAAAAGCATTACTTGGAGTATTTTGGACAACTAAAGTTACATAGGGAAAGATAATGTTGTTTTTAAACACTGGAAGCAATAAACTAAGACTTAATCATCGTGTCGAGTCTAAATTACTATTACAGATATCATTGTTAATACTAAAATTTAACAAAATAGTTAATATATTCACACTAGGCATTGTTGCTATCCTAAAAACATTGTGAGCATTATCTCTGATAAGTTAATAAAAGTTCTCTGATAACTCTTGAAACAATCATCTCATGATAAAGGGAACTGTTTTTGGTGTCTCTACAGGATTTTTTCTTAATGAGGTCTGCTCACATGTTGGGTTGCAAGTAGACACCAATGGTGATTTTTGATATTTTCATGAGTTGCTCTGTCTTATCAAAGTGAAATTACCATGACCGGAAGTGCTGCTTGCCTTCTTTGTAATACTTTGAAACATTCTTCAGACAGCGCTTTCATATTTTAATGAAGAAGAGAATTTGAAGATAGGGCAGACATGAAGTGTTGCTTCTTATGTATATATTCAAAGTTTTTCCTTTTTAAAAAATTTTTTAGTGATGTGATAAAAAAAAGAGTGAAGGCATCTAAGGGACGCGTGCTGTAGAGTTGATTCCATGATGACGGTTCGGTTCGGTTTCATTTGTCTTCCTTGAAATGGCTTCACAGCCTCACTTAAGAAGTCATTTTCCTTTTATATTTTGCATAAACTCATTATCTTCAAGATCAAAGAATAGGAACTTCTAGAAAGACATTAATATAAATGAAAGCACAAGAGACGCTCCTAGATCAATAGCCTTCTTAAACAAAATCTTGTAATTGCCCAGGACGGCGTGTGTGGTGTAGGTGGGGGCGTGGAGCCGACAGGAAATTCCTCCTGAAATTAAGGAGAGGTTCATGCATGTTGTAGGGCAACACAGAAAGTCTGACAAGTTTGTCTGCCCATTCTGTAGCAAACGAAGCAGGTTTAATCATACAGCTTTGTCTAAACTGAAACGTCCTCCTTGTGACATGGGTAATTGAGGGTCACTTCAAAGGAGAACACCATGGGAAGAATTGGAAAAACAATGAACCCTCATTAATGAATGAATATCGACCGGGAAATAAGACTGGTGACTGTGAGAAAACACAAAGCTTTCTTTTTAATCCCATGTTTCTGATAGTTTTAGAATTTCAGGGGAGCAGAAAACATAGTCTTCTCTCAGTCTGTTGTTGTGTGTTGCGGACCACCAGGAGAATCTCTAATGGATTTATGCTTTTTTTCATAAAATACAGATTTAGTGACAATTTTGAATGTTGCATTACAGATGAATGAAATTGGTTGAACATTAGATTACAGATGGCAGAATAAAATTAGACTTATCTTGGTCATAAAACTGTTCTATTTTTGGACTCCAGGATGTGGGGGGAGGGGGAAGGATAAGTATACATAACAAGATGTTTAATAGATGATAAACAACTGTTTATTAATGCATCTTAAAGTTGTAGTGGAAAGATTTTCTGAAAATACATACATTGCCCAAATGTCAAAATGCACAGAAAAATCGGAATATACCCATTCTTAAAAGGGACATTTAGAAGGTTTATAAATAACTAGCACAGATAGGGCTCGAAGCATAGTTGTGATTTGACAAATGGATTTTAGGAGGAAAATGACATATGTCCCAATGTAATTAATATTGGCATTTAACCACCAGGAAAGATAGCTAATGGCCATGTCTTCTCATCCAGTGTTTCTGTGCACTGAAATTGTTTTGTTACATTTGGTCTTGTTATTTTTTGTGCTGAGTGATTTTTTTTTTTTTTTGACCATTCATGTACTTTGCCAGTTGTATTATATGTGGAACTGTTAGATATATTTCCCCTCTGGAAATAAGAAAGCATATGCCCACTCCCCTCTTCTCTTCCTAAAGCAACAGTTATGAGTCCAAACCTGTTAATATTATGCTGATCTTAAAATGCATCCAGGGAACATGCAGCACCCACATGATCTGAGGGCTGAACGGAAAAGCCCAGCCGTAAACGCCTCTATTGTTCATATAACATGGCTGGATCCTTTCCGGACACCCCTCAGATATTATCTAGGATGGTAAAACCTGATGAAAACTACAACTGATTTATCAATGGTCTTAAATAAAATATGAACGAGAAAGGTCTATTGCATCTGGATGTTGAATTAGGGGAAAAAGGGTCATTGGAACTAAAGAATGAGTTTAAGTTTTGTTCTCATTCCAGATGTACAGAAGTTTCTGGTAGCTGCCTAGGGTAACTGGGTGCTCCTGTTACCTCAATCTTGTTCTACAGCTCGCTTTTTCGTGAGGTGTCCTGTAAAGTGTTGAGGCATATGACACAATACCCATGTCACTCCCCTGCAAGCGCCATTTTGATTTCATTTCTTCCTGATGTAATTACTTCTGGATCTATTATAAACTGTTTCTACTGAAAAGCTCCTGGAAGCTTGAGCTGGAAGATTGTAACAGCTGGTCGGTTCTCCACGGTGCAGGAATCAATCAGGCTGCCCACCCCTTTCCCGAGCTGTGACATCTCCTATAACGCTTCCCATAGACTTCCTGTTGTCTGTTACCCTACGTTAAATATCGCTCACAGGCAACCTTGCAAAGCTAATCACTTTTTAAGTGAACGCTATAGCTCATTGTACTATTTAGGAAGACATCTTAAGAAACAGTGATCCACATATAAGCTAAAATACGTGTATGTGTGTGTATTACTCTGAATGAGTATAATTCAATGGGGATAACAATGGGATAAGAGAATGCTTTCTATTTGGCCTCAGTGTAAAGGCTGATTTCTTGCCCTTGTTTATGACCAGACTCGAATTTCTGCTCCATTCTTCTCCGGTAGCCACCAACATGCTTTCCCGTGAATAAGCAAAAGCCGCTGCTCCCAGCATTGGCAGCATGGGGGGCAGACAGCGTGGCAGACACACCCGGGGCTATGTTTCGGGCCACCCTGTGCAGCGCTCGCACCTCGCGATGGCGTGCTGTCAGCCCACTTGGGACCCGTGGAAAGCCACTCGGACCACACGCATCGCAGTGCACGGCATGAGAACCAAGTAGCACGGGGCTTTCAAGGACCTGTCCTTCTGCCCTAGCACTTGCTTAGCTTTGCTGAGGGTCGGCATCCTAGTAAGATAGATCCAGTTTTCTTAGGCACCAGAGTCCGTACAACCGAACTCAACCACGGAGCCTGAGGGTGGACACCTGTGGAGACTGCTGGAGAAGCTGGTTCCCAAGCTCCTCTGCCCCTGGACCCGTGTCCTGTGGGGTCCCAGCACCCCCTCCCTGCCTCTGCTCCCTGCAGGTCATCGTCACGCAGGGGTGCAGGGCAGAGCCGCAGCCTGGTGTCCTGTAACTTCTGGCTGAGGAGAGTGTGCCCAGGAAGCTCTCTGGGGTTCGGACGGGTCCGAGCCCATCAGGACTCACGGGTGCTGGGGTCCAGCGCTTCCATGCGATCCCTCTGCGGGTGAGCCAGCCGGTGGTCACCTGCCACCTGAAATTGCCCTTTGGTCGCCCTAACCCCCCACTACCTCGAGCTCTGCCACATGTGTTGCCTTTCCTTTTCTGCATGAGGCCACAGCGTGTCTGGGTGAGTGTTCTTTCCCTCCACACTCTTTAAACGGAGCTTTGTTCATCATCGCCCATTTCTAGGCCTCAGAGCTTAAACGTGCTCGCTGTGTTTTATGTCCGGAACGGGACTGTGCTTGTTCTCACCCGGCCCTCCCAGCCCCTTCTCTGCACTTGATCTTGCCTGACGCTTGGTGACGTGCCGGCCCTGTCGATTTTCCTGATGATCCTCAGGTAGACGTTTGAGGTGCTACGGTGCCGTGTATCTCAATGGTCACACGGACAGAACGCGCCCCCTCCCTCCCGGTTTGTGGCACTTCGGGCTCACGAGGGGCAGTGATTGGCTTCTTCCTTATCATACATGGTCTTTGTCCCTGTGCTCGCTGAAGTCCCCCTGCCTCCCCTGCAACCCTGGTCAAGGGAGAGAGAAACATTCTGACCCGATGGGTACGTTTATCACGTGGGTCCAGCAGATGGTTAAAACCCCCATTTCCTACCCTGAAGGCTCTCCTGGGTCTTCAGGAGATGCCCCCAACCCCTGCTTATCTCCCACTGACAGCCCCTCTGCCCTGCGAGATTCTGCAGGGCAGGGCTCCCCACAGCCGCGGGAGCACACAGGCACCTCTGTGCATTTTTCTTTTATCCTTCCAGCTCCTGTGCTCACCCACAGGCCTGCATCACCTGTGTCTTCGGTAGATGGCACAAGGCACAGATGCTCTGACAGACAGTTCTTAAACCCGGGAGAAACAGAGCAGCTGTGAAAGGTCTCCGAGACTGCCTTAGGGGTCCACGCGCACCCTCCACGCCGTGAGCGGCAGCCGAAGGCAAAACAAGAGGAAAGCAGGCGTGCAGCGAGGCGAGAACCAGCAGGCTGCGTTGTGTTTGCTCATTCATGCCAAGGCCACGGAGCTGCATCGAATTCCTCCCGCTGCTGCAATAAAGGCACCACAAACTCAGCAGGCAGGGAGAGCTCAGCAGGGTTGGCGCTTGTCTAGCAACTACGAGGTCCAGGGGTCAAATCCCGGCCCCGGCGCGTGCAAACCCACCCGCTGAACTGCGGTGCAACTGGTCACCGCCAAGATGGTGGTGAAGGTTCTCGCCTCCCATGGGGTAGGGGAGGCTCTTGGTTCAGGTTCTGCCTTGTGCGGCCCCATGTCCACCTGTGTGGAATGAAACCATGTCACAACGAATGCTGGACAACTATGGAGACTGCGCTGGGCCCTCCCGCCTCCTCTCTCTCTCTATCTCTGTCTTTCTCTCTCACCTTCTCTCAAACAATAAAATGAAACTAAAAAAAAAATCATCACAAACTCAGTGGCTTAAACCAGCATAAGTTTATTCTCTGACCTTTGGCAGGGAGTGTGCTCCTCTGCGGAAGCCTGCATTCACTTCCTGCCTTCTTCAGCTCCCTGAGACCACCCACATTCCCTGTCCCATGGCTGTCACTCAACCTCTGATTCTTCGGACACACCCCCTTCTCTGACTCTGACCTTCCTGCCAACTATTCATGGGGACCCTGCTGGGGACCTTGGGGGTACCGGAACAGCCCCACATAAGCCCCCCACCTCACGTTCCTGTATTTAGTCACAGCTTCACAGCCTGTTTGCCCTGCAGGGTCAACATTTAAAGGGACTTGAGGGGACTAAGTTGTGACCATCTTGGCGGGCCATTATTTTGCCCGAAGTAGAAGCCAACTATTTCTCAACTTTGCTATCTATGGTTCTCCAACCTCTTTCTCACTACACTTCGTGTAAAGAAAACAGGTATGTTTTTGTGCTGCAACAACCTCGTTCCCCAGACAGGGTGCTGCAGTTTGTTTCCGCCTTCAGGGTGGACGAAATGCCTGGACCCCTGACCCCACCTCCATGAGAAAGCGGGTGGTGTGTGGTGGTTGATGGACGTAAGGTCAGGTGGCAGGGACACGGCTCCCAGCTCTCTGAGAGCTTCTTAGCATCGTGCGTGGGGACACTGAGGGCTAATGAAAATCTATTGCCTGAGACTCAAGGACAGTGCAAACAATCAGCCGGTGTGTGTTCTTAAAAAACGATGAGCATGGTAGGTAGGAAAAGAGAAACATCAAGGCCATTTCTCTCCCAGTTTTGTGAGGACATAGTGTGCTTCTTCAATTGAGCTTTTTCTCAACTTACAGATCTCCCCCCAAATCATTCACTATGAGAAATTAAGGTGTGACCTATCACAATAAATCAGTTTTAGCATTCCGCCTCTAATGAACCATGCAAGTTGCAGAAATTAGTTTTAAGGATTATCTGTCTATACTAGATAATAGGAAAAGATTTGGATCTAAAAGCAATGTGAGCTGATGTGAGAGGAAAATGAACCAATTAATAACAGGGACACTTTCTAACCAGGAACGTGTACATAGGTTGCCCTTGAATTAAGGATCGGTGATTGGGGAAAGGAGTGATCAAGTCAGTGAAGGCTCACTGCTCAGGGGAACCAAATGTGCACAACACAGTATGTGGACTCAGACGGCCCCAGAGGCCTTGTCAGCTACAGTCAGCGGCCCCCACCGGCCTTCCCTGACCTCATCCTCTCTCATTCTCATACGTTACCGTTCCCAGAGCTTGGCATGCTGCTTCCTTTAGCCGTGTTCCCCAGCGGCCCACATAGCAGTAATTCCAACCTGCACTTTCTTCCCTTAGCTACAGGGGCCTGTGCAGGTGGAGCACGCAGCCTGCTCTTCCAGCATCACCACATGAGGAGAGCTGGAGGCGAGTTGCCTCATTGGTCTACTGTATTGGCAACCACCAGGGCATTCCGGGACAGCTCAGCAGGTTGAGTACTTGCCTTGCAACCGTGAGGTCTGGGGATCAAATCCCAGCCCCGCCCTGCAAACCCATGTGCTGAACTGCGTGCGGCACAACTGGTAACCGCCTGGATGGTGGCGAAGGTTCTTGACTCCCATGTGGGAGGCGCCCAGTTCAGTTCCTGCCCTGTGCAGCCACATACCCACCTGTGTGGAGTGAAACCATGTCACAGCTAATGACGTACAACTATGGAGACGGCTCTGGGCCCTCCCCCTTCTCTCTCTCACCTTCTCTCAAATAATAACATAAATCTTAAAACGAAAATGTGGGCCAGATCACCAGGCTTTCTTCTCAAACCTTGGGCATTGCAGCCCGCTACCCCATCACCGTCTCTCCCCTCTGCCTTTGCTCTACCTGGAGACCAGGTGCCCGGCCTTCGGCTCTTTATTGGCCCAGGTGGGATCTCATGTCCGATTACAGAGACCGGGGCTAAATCCAAGATCATGATTCATCGTGATGCTTTCTTTTAGAGTTGGTCATTTAACCTTCTACCTGTAAGCCCCTTAGCAATCTTCAGTCAGTCTTTGTGGTATAAGGTCAGAGTCCAGTTTCATTCTTCTGCTTGTGAATAGTCAGTTGCCCAACACCATTTTTTTCAACTCTTTACCTAAGTGACTGTCCACCTTGTCCAATAACTGTAAACGGATGAGTTAATGTCTGGACTCCTCATTCAATTCCATTAACCCATCTGCATAGCCATGTGTCACATGATGATGCTTCTGTCAACGACAGACCGCATATATGACCATGATCCCTTAACGTTATAATGGAACTGAAGGTTTTCCTAGCGTCCTCCGGGCCCTAGTTCAGTGAGCACTTCCTGTGGGACCACTTTTCCAGAGCCCTAAATGAGCCACAGGTGAGCCTCGTGGGAGAGCCGGCTGGGCGGGTCCTTGTGAGAACAGGGGCCTCGTGAGAACAGGGGCGAGAGTCTCCATGAGGCCTCTTCCAGGCCGGCCGTGGTGGTGGCTCTGAGGGAACCTGGTTGGGTGACCTCAGTGCCTGCCCTGGAGGCCCTGTGGCTTTGGGGATGACATGGGACGTCCTTCTGTGCCTGCATCACCTCAGCATCTCCCCGGAGGTGGGACGAAGGAGGGGAAGGTAGGGAGAAGCTTCTGGTGCGTGAATGCTGCTGAGGGCTGGGGAAGGGGTGGCCGGGGGACGTCGCTGCTTCCTGTGTGGGTGGAACAGAGTGTCCCAGGCTGCTGCTCTTGATCTTGCGTGTGCAGCGTTCCTGGTGCCATTGATGTGGCTTCCCTCTGGGCTTTGTTCTGCTGCTCTGATGAGCGTGTTTGGTGTTCTGCCACCACCACCCTGTTTGGGTGTCTTGTTTGTGGTCGAGTGATGTGGAAAAGTTGGAATTCAGAAGTCCTGCTGTGTCTGTCACATCCCAGGCCACCCACGTCACAGTGGCTTCTAACCGAGTCTTCCCCCAGGGCCTGTGTGGAACTGTGTGGCCTGTTGCAGGGACAACAGCCTCACCACTTTGCCTGAACGGGGCCCACACAGGGCGTGACCTGTGCCCAGCGCTGACGTCTGCTCTGCTTTTCTGGCCTGGTAGGGACATGGGTGTTAGAATTCACGTTCCAGTAAGGTCTGAGGTCCACAGCACTCCATAGAGGTGCAGATTCTGTCTCTGCACTGGGATCCACAGCTGTCCTCACTTTCCCACATTTACCTTCTCACATTTGCTTCATCCAACACAGGTGTGCTACGCCGGGAAGCACCACTAACCCACAGGTGAGGAGGTCATTACAGTTTCCATGGTCTCTACAGTGTGAAAACATCTCTCTCCATTCGGATCCGACTTTCTTTTCCTGGAACTGTGACCAAGGCGTACCCTCTTGGGTAATGAAGTATTATGTGTAACACTGCAAGTTCCTACTTTTTTAGCGTCATATTTTTGCCTCCACAGTTTTAGTTTCTGGAGCCTTAACTATCTGAGAGGTGGGAATTCTATAGCCGGAGGCCAGAGCATCTAAGAATCACAAGGTTACTTACTTCCCAGCTCTCAGGACTGGGATCAGAAAACTTGAGATGCCAGAAAACTCAGACATGATCCCATCAACCCTTTCCTACAGCTAAGAAGCACCAGTGAGACACTTACGTTGCCTGTCTAGCTGATGGGTTAGGCGCCCGCACACGCCGGTGTAGTTGTGTACAAAGATGATGGGTAACGGACTCGATTTGTAAAATGGCACACGTTACATTTCATTCTTTGTGGTTTACAATGATATGGATTGGACACATGGAGGAACTACGAGTTGTGGAGCTTCGTGTTCAATCTGGAACTAAAAATACATAGAAGCGAATGGGAGTGTGTGAGACAATGCTAAGACGGTGGGCTCTGTAAGGCCAAGGTCGTCCTCTTCACCTTTGACGCTTTACACCTGACGCATTCCCGGGTTTGTTGTAGGTGCCACTCCAAGAGGTCTTGTAGTTAACGGTGTTTCTCGATGCCAGTGGATTACTCTCGTGCATCTAGATAATTCGTGACTGTTCACCGAGGGCTCTGTTGTACACCTCCTTTCTATACGCTTAGTCTCTGCTGCAAAGTTTAAAGTATTTGGTACATGGATTACTTTTATGCATCTAGATAATTTGTGACTGTTCACCGAGGGCTCTGTTGTACACCTCCTTTCTATACTCTTAGTCTCTGCTGCAAAGTTTAAAGTATTTGGTAAGTGTTGCCTTTGCAAAGTATGATTTGCAAGTTTATGCATGCCGATTGTTTGCCTTTCATATTAAATGCAGATGTGTTTGTTTCCACCTTGGAAGTCATTGATTCCTTCCTTTCTTTTCGTTTCACAGAATCTCCCCATATGATTCAGAATTGGGTTTCTAGTTATTTGTTTTATCCTTAGAGGGATTAAACTGTTTCCACACAAGTCATAACTGCTTGCTGCCGAAAACACTTCTAACACCGAGGGGGTTAAGATTTCCCAGTGCTATTTTTATCTTGCCGCTGGGTCTACAGTAACTCCCACCCTCCTCTTGTTATACTAGCCAAGGTTGTTGACATTACTCTTTATAATTTACAAAGCACAGTACAGTTTTGTTTGATGAGCACATTTGTTGAATCTAGAAATAGTACTAAATTGATTTTGTAGTGTTGTTTCAAAGAGGTGAAAAAATGTGTGCGTGTTCATAATGCTCATAAGTCACAATCTCACATGTAAACACAGTTTTTTAATCTATAAATTTTGTGCTCTGTTTTAATTTTTGAAAATTGTGACATAATTTAAGAAAGAGAAGTTGCAATAATAATAATACAAAAAAATACCATGCATCCATGTGTGTATGTTTCTCTCTGCAAAAATACAGATTTGTTTTTTAACCATTTCAGGGTAAAGTCACAGACATAGTGCCCCTTTATCACCACAGTGTTCAGCATGGTTTTCTCCCAAGCAGGTGCATTTGCCTACATAACTGCAGTACCAAAGCAAGAAATTAGCATGATCACAATACTGTCTTCTAATCTGTGGACCCGTCTCAGATTTTGCCACAGTTCTGCTCTTTGCATGACAGCAGTTCCTCCATGTGGCTACGTGGGATATTCCCATAAACTATCCACTACTTCCCTTCTTATTTGAGTCTTTTCCACAGTCTAAGATGATTTCACCAGTAGGCTCACTAATTTTCTGGTACATTTTTTGACCAAGAACTTAGTTCCAAGAACTTGTCCTTAATTAACAAGACTATTTTTATGCAATAGTACAGTTCTCTCCTTTCACAATCTAATACCCAGTCTACATGCATCTAAATTTGTTTATTTCTAGAGGTGTGAATAGTACCGCGATAGACTCCCCAGTTTGTGTATCATCCATTCTCTGTGAGTGAATTTAAGTTGCATATCTGTGGCCAGTCAGTAGCAGGCTATATTGTTTTCTTGTATGAATCTCTGACCACCTCCTCCATTTATCTTGCCATGTTAAACTTACTATTTGCATAGAGACTAGACTGTGTTTACCTAGATTATTTTTTTCATCTATAAATTCAGTGTGAGTGCTTCAATATCAAGCCATCTACAAGTGACATAGCTCATTGGCAAGGGATAAAATGGATCAGTCTGGCATCTTGAGACATAATTTGAAAATGCACATTTTGAAAATTCCATTTTCGTACCCAATGTTTTTATTCCCATATATTTCTTTCTCTTCCAAAGTTCCAACTGCCAGTGGAAACAATGACTAAAAAATACCACCTGTGAATACTTGGACTTTATTAAATGCTAAACACTTCATAATCTCTAAAACAATTTATTTAATTTTTATTCAAATTCTAAGGATGGCTTGAAATTGATGGAACTTACATAGCTCAGAAAAGTTTCTCTCTCAAGCCTATATACCTATAAAGAAAACATACCTATGGATTGACTATTGAGGGTCTTTATTCACTTATTCATTTATTCATGTGTTCAAGAAATCTTTGAACTCTTGAATCCATTTATCTGCCTGATACTTTGAAAATTACATGACAGGAGTAAATAAGACAAGTGCCTGGCCTCACTGAGCTCACATTACAATCAGGGTTTGAGACAATAAAACAAACCAAAAAACAACAAAACCCGGTAAGACAACTAAGAAATAAATAAGTACCGTACCAATTGAAATAAACAATGTGAGAGATAGAAAGTGACTTGTAGGGAGGGTCTCTTAGGTAGAGGGGGCTGAATTCTTTTCTGAGCTGATGGACCATTTTTGTTCACTTCATGTGAAAAAGGTTTCCAAATTGTATAGTTGTGATTGATTGGTATAAATGCAAATGAGGCTATAATTTGCATAGTTCTGATTGGACAGGGTATGTCTCAGTCTGTTGGTGAAAAGACGAACAGGCTTGCATGCAGTGGTTGACACCATATGGAGCATAGTGTGGAAAGCCAGAGGATCAGCTTGAGGTTCTTTCCAGTAGACAGAGTATGTAGGGGGCCCCTGTCAGCAAATGGTTGATAGACTCTTACTAGTCATAAAATTTGGGCCCTTGGTTGACCATGGGGAGTCCATCTCAGTACATAAATGACTTGTCAGGGTCACATCAAATGAATCTTTCTTCTTGGGGCCCACACTGTGCATTGGAGCCAAGAAAATCATAAGACTTTTGGGGGTGACTGATTACTGGTTCTGAAGCAACACAGATTCCAGGAGACCTAAAAGCAGTTAGGGTAGGGACTGATGCAGGTCAGATGATTGGTGCAATTTTAGTTTAGGTCCATTGCACAGTAGCTCCAGTGGGTCCCCAAACCCATTTGGTGGAGATTTGCCCAGTTTTGGAATGCGTAGTTGGAATAGACATACTCAGCACTGGGTGAAACCCACAGGACTCGAAAGGCGCAGGGTGGTGATTCTCACTGCCCCCCACTTGCCTCTGCTGTTTGGCCTGTGCAGCAGACAGGTGGACCTTTGAGAGTGACAGGCGGTCATCATTTGCTTCCCTAGGTGGTGACTGTCTTAAAGATTTATTTTTTATTGTTTTTGACAGAGAGAGAGAGAGAGAGAGAGAGAGAGAGAGAGAGAGATACAGAGAGATACAGAGAGATACAGAGACAAAGACAGAGAGAAGAGGGAGGGCCCAGAACAGTCTCCATAGTTGCATATCATTGGTTTTTCCACATAGTTTCATTCCACAGGTGGGCGTGGGGCTGCACAGGGCAGGAACTGGGCTGGGGTCTCACCCCGGTGAGAACTGAACTGGGGGAACTCCCCAGTTCAGCATATGGGTCCGCACATGCTGGGGCCGGGATTCGATCCTCAGTCCCCGGGGCTGCAAAGTGAGCGCTTAACCCACTGAGCCATCCCGGCTTCTCCATCTAGGTGGTGACTGTCTTGCAGCTGCTGTTTCATGTGTGGTTTTATTGTTTATGTTCCCATTATTCACAACTGCTCTGACTTCTTTTAAGACGTGGCTCTGTCTGCGACACAGGCACTGAAACTAAAAGGAAAGGGTGGAAGAAGGATTGGTACCATATAGAAACGTTTTTAGAGAAATGAAAGAGCAAAGTAGTCAGGCGTAATCAGAATGTATTTCTGTGACGTTATACCAGGTTATGCCGCTCCTGACTCCACTTTCATCTCCCCCACCTCTTCCACCTCTGCTTCCCATGACAGCAAGACCAGCCCTCTTCCTCCTCAGCCTCCTCAACGTGAAGATGATGACAATGAAGACAGTTATGATGACCATCTGATGAACAGTAAATGACCACCCTGAATGTTGTGTATGTGTGCAAGTGCCTTGGTGTGAAAATCTAATAACTGTAAGCATAAGCCTGCATGAGGCACTTTTGTTTTCATCATCATCCTTACCACCTAAGGAGCCATCAAATATACAATCGTGTGCAAGACTTGTGTTGAAGTGGATAGTTTATCCATACATAGGCATAAGGTGAATGGAGTTTAATATAAACTTAATAATTTATACATTTCTTTTACACAGGATTAAAAAATTTTTTATGTCTAGTGTTAATAATACCTATAACATCTACAGTGTCTCATCTGATACAAGACAATGTTGATGTAGGTCCTGGCACATAGTTTATCTTATAAACGGATAATGTAAACTCACAGTAAGTGTATTTTCTCTTACGATTTTCTGAGTAACGTTTTCTTTTCTCTAGCTTACTTTATTGCAAGAATACAGTATATACATACCAAATACATGTTAGTCACCTGTTTATATTATCATCATTCATATTCAGGTCAACAGCAGGCTATTAGTAGGTAAATTTGGAGGGCATCGAAAGATGTACATAAATATTGGACTGTTTGGGGGGTCAGCACTCCAACCCCTGTGTTTTTCAAAGGTCAACAGTATATATTGATCAATAGCCACGTTTTCTGCATATTTTTTCTATCCACAAATCAATACAGCAAAATAAGAAAATAGACACTCCTATGTAAATATTATATGCACTTGGATGGTGAAGTGATATACAATTTTCTTTTTCTTTTTTTAAAATTTATTTTTATTTTTAAATTTTTCTTAATAATTTATAATTTGCAAATTATTTACATTGTTTACATTGAGTATATATGATTTCTGCTATCAGAAAAGCAGAAGTAAACAAATGGTATGAGAAGAAATAGGTCATTGTAAACATAAATTTATATTGGTGTTTGCATTAATAACAATACAGGATGATGGGTTTTTAAAAAACATTTTTTAAAACAAATCCTAGGTTTAATAGTCAAAGCCATTGCTTTAGTTTTCAAAACATCCAGACTGTTAAGTAAATTTGACAGAAACTGACTATTCTTCTTTGCCAAAAAAAAAAAGCAAAACTCATGAAAATGGCAACTTGTGACACGAAGTAGCTCTTTTTCAAACAGCTCACCAAGCGGGGCCAGAGCTTCGCATCTGGGGTTTACAATAAATTCAGCATCACTACTGGTTTTTGTAAGAGGTCCATGTTGCAAAGTGTAACATCTCAGAGTTGGCCATGGACTCTTGTTCTGTACTTGTACACATCCACCAGATGAGACTATTCTTCAACAGTGGGAGCTCACATATCCAGTTTGGGGCAGACTCGTGAAATTCCCAGCCAAGGAGATAGTTCTTGAAGAAATCGTCATGGAGAATTCATGCTGCGAGGAAACAGTGTCCACAGTTCTCTAATAGCAGCCCCCTCCATTCCTCACACATTGCTGCTTTTATTTCACCTAATGCTATTAAAAAAGACCCTAGATCCTAGACAATAGCATACCTGTCACAGTTGAACTTAAAATGTTATCCAGTACATGATATACGGCTACTAAATTAGGGTCCGGCAGAAGTCATGCCTCCTTTTTTATGAGCTCGTAATCTGTACCAAATCTTTTATTATAAAACCATAAGCGTATCACTCTGTAACATAACAATAGCACACTCAAGCACACGATACCCTGTTAAATAAAGGGCGTTACTTTTGCCGGACTCTGTATATGCTTAGCAAAATCCTTTATGGGAAGATAAGAAGTGAAAATCTGAGATACAAAAGGCATGAAAAGTCATCACATATGTGTGTAACACATGTGTGCACACACACATATCTAGAGGACATTAAAGCTAAAAACTCGGTTAGGAAATTTTAATCAATGACAATATAAATATGTCCTTTGTCACCACATAGCCAATTAATAATGAAAGACATGTGTTCTAATAAAGACCTGCCAGTGTAACTCATTGACCCTTTTATCCTCAACACAGCCTTTCGAATCCAGTGATCCCCCTGGTCATTTCCATTTAGGTGATTGGCTCAAATGTAATTACCTACCTACCTACCTACCCACCATCTATCAATCATCATCTATCTGTCACCTATCTATCTACTTATCAATCTGTCATTACTGTCATCTAGCTATAGGACAGTGTACTTCAGCATATCTCACACATTATTTTGGTGGCAAACATTTTAAGGGTTCATTTTGCTTTTCAAACAGTTGTCCTATAAATGATGGCACGATCTGCTCAGTGTGATCCATAGTATTGGCAGAATTCTTCATGCTATGCATTAAGTATCACTAAAAATACATTGCACAGCTTCGTACTGGGAGAAAACATTAACCTTTGAATCTCTCAGCATGTAAGTTATAAATAAATGTAGCAATTAAAAAAGAAATATTCAGAGATTTTAAATTCAGACAAAAATGGACTCAATCATCATTTGAAATGGTAGGCATAGGATGAAATCAGATGTATAGAATAAAGACAGATGACCCTGTTATTTAATTCTTGTGATGGGAAAATGGTCTATAGTCATTGTAAAGCTAATACACTATCACAGGAACCATCAGTTGTTGTTTTTTTTTAACAAGCTACTTTTTAATGTTTTGACCAAATTTCCCAGTGCTTTAACTTTTCATTAGCATTATGTAGTCATTAGACCGACAGTTTTAAAATCATAGCTGCCAATACCTTGTTAGCTTTAAATAATAAAAATCATACATATTGAATCCAGCTTTATTGTTTGGGCTATGGATTTCATAGACTACAGAAAAAAAGTGGAGACATCATACGTTTCAAAACTAATGTATAAACACAAATCAAAGTAGTGCATTTTAACAAATGGAAGTCTAGTTGCAAATTATCACTTTATTGTAGTTGAATTGTTTAAAACTTAGCCAATGATGGAAATGATTACTCCTAATGGAGAGAATTAAGTAGTTACATATGTGCTATGCAAGGCAGTAAATATTTCACCATTTTTTAAATGTTTTTTTTTAACTAGTAAGAATCGGTGCTTTTGTGAACCCTGTGTGGGCAAATCCAGAACAGACGATCCAGATCTTTTATGTCTGTCATCTTCACTATGAGCTTCTTAAGGGAAGAGATTGTGTTTGGCTGTCTTGTTATTTTTTCACAATGAATGTAGCACCTGGGACACATGTATGTTAAATAAAGTGGGATGGATTATTTAATAAATGAAGACATCCAGAACCCTGAGTAGCTGTGTTTGCAGGTTGAAATTCTTGGCAAGCCTCACACGGATAGTTTAGAGAGAATTTCATTTCCTATCAGTTGGGTATTAGTCCTAGTAGCTTGTTATGCAAAGTCTTTACATCAATTCTTCCATGAAGAATCGATGACTCAGATGTGGTAAGGCTGTCCCATTTTGAATTCTCCTTATGTGGTTACATTTTCTTGGATTCATGAGAATTGAAAAATAACAAAATTAAAGAAACAAAAACAAAACTAGGAACATCAATTGTGCCTCATGCAATAAGGCCAGAATCTGTGACTAAGTTGGAGTTGGCACATGAGGCATTTAGTATCCTGGATGTAGCATTAGATTTTGCAGGGATTTAAGTCACTTTCTCTGTTTTTCTAGAATGTCCATTTGTGCAATTTTTTTTGTTTTTTAAACCGTATGTCATCATCAAAAGAATCATACCTCAAGTTTAAGGTTCTTGCAGTACTGGATGATTCATTATTTTTAATTTTTTATGATTTAAACCACAGTTATTCAGCTCCATTTCTTAAAAACAGTTTGTAGGCATGTGAATAGGGATATTAAATGAGACTCAGGCCATTTTACATCATCAGAAGTAAAGGTTTCACTATGACATTTAGTAGCTAAGATGAGAAGAGCCTGGTATTTGAAAGACTCAAAGAACCCCTAGCTTTCTGCTTTCACTATGATTGCTGTCTTTTAATGCCTTTTCTAATGTTAGATTTTATCTTATATTGCTATCCATGCATTAGTTGTCATTGGCATCATTTCAGATTACACGCATGTTGCTTATGCGTTGTTTTATGGAAATGCAGTTTATTTTTTTGTTGTTACTATTTATATTTTTTCCTTAGAGCTTTGGGTCATTGTCTTAAATACTTCAAGTATTCAACCAAAGCATCTTACACATAAATTAATCAAGTAATGGCAAACCCCAACACCTAATTGTCACACTTGTACTAAGAATAAAATTACTCCCAAAATATATTATGAGTTACTTATAAAAATACGAGCATTCATTACGGGATATAAAGATATGGAGTTCGTCAAATCACAGACTGTTTTTGTTTTGCTTGAAAAAGTTGATGTATAAGTAATTTTCTCATCATATTCTATGAAGAAAAGGTGGATAAGAACAAACAAAATTACTTTGTTTAAAAAAAATAAAAATGTAAAAGGTGAGAGAAAACAGCCCTCTCCTCCCGAGTAGAGACGATAGCATTACGATGAGTAAGATCATGTCTGACAAGTATTTCAGGAGCAGAAGGAATCTGAGGCCCAGCCTGTCTCCCCAGCAGCATATGGGAGAGTCACCCCCACCCTCAATGGAGCCTCTTTCTTCTGTGTGTTTTGCAGAATATACGCTGCTACGAGCTCACAGGCCTTTCCTCTGGGCTGTCATAGTGCCTTTGAAGTTCTTTCTCTTTGAGGACAGTGTTGGCAAGCTATTCAGGGAGAGAGCCATGGTGACCGGCTTCCTAGAAAGTCTTGCCTGTGAGAGCTCAGGGTATGGACGGTCGCCGTGGCTGGTAAAACTCGGAACCCAGCGAGCTGCTCTCAAATGGAGTAGGAAGGTGCGCAGAGGAGCTCCCAGCCCCGTGCGGGTGACCGAGCACAGCGGCAGGGGCCCTTGTCTGCAGCGTCCCTGCCAACTCCCTGTCTCCCTCCAGAAACGCGCTTCCTCTCCTTGGTGTTAGAGGGGCACGTATGCGGCCCGCCGTGGGTGTGTGGTCCGGATTGCAAATTGCTGTTGCTCCCAAATAAACCCATTCTTTCAATAGAGAAATGTCTGAGGCAGAAATGTTTAGGGTCTCATACAGGGACCCAGAAAGGGCCCCCGATCACCCCCAGGTGGGGGAGGACCCTGGGGAGGTGCCCACAGGGGCCCCAAGCCATGCCGCTGGCCAGCCGAGTGTCTCCTCATGGCCTGCGGGACACTGTGCAGGTTGCAGCTGTCTTGGCTCCTCCGGGATCTGCCTGAAGCTCTGTCCTCTTCTGGTTGAGGCCTTGTGCGTCTGAGGGTTTGTTTGACGCTTGGGCCAACTCCTCCGGGACCACTTGTTTCTCTAGACTCGTGCTTTCAGCCCCCAGCCTGAGTCCTGTGGTCACGCTGCCTGTGGGTGCCATTGGCCTTCGCCTCTACTCCTTTCGGACGTGCACTTCTCTGTGGGAACCGTGCCCTCACCCCAGCTGGAGTCCTGTGGTCACAGTGCCTGTGGGTGCCACTGGCCTCCACCTCTACTCCTTTCGGACGTGCCCTTCTCTGTGGGAACCGTGCCCTCACCCCAGCCCGAGTCTGGGGGGCCTGGTTGGAAACACACCCCAGGCCTTCACCTCCAGCCGGGGTTTGGCCTGCAGGCAGACGAGGCCTCTGCTCCAGAGAAGAACCTCTGAACAGTGGCATCCCACGTTATCCAAATACTTTGAGGCACCCCTGCCCCAACAGGGACCCCAGCTGATTTCGGGTCTAAAACTTGCTGTCCCACAAGCACACTTCCTAACTACATGGACCCGCTCAGCCAAACGTAGTTTAGAATACTGGCAGCCATTCCGGGGGCCTTTGAAATCCCCGAACGTAACCTCTCTACAAACCGAGTGGGACAACCATAGCTCTGAAAAGGCACAGCTGAAGGGCAGGCCTATTTCCGTGGCTGTTTTGAGCCTTCCACACTGTGTCAGGCGTCTAAAATCACCCGTCTGCCAAACAAAAATTTAGGATTAACTGAGGCAAACACCCTTCCGTTCCTGAGGTGCCATCTTGCTCCTCTCCCGGAATTGGAACACGACTGGGGAGAAGAACAGGGACATACATAGCGCTTGTTAGAGCCAACACACAGGTACTGTATGTGGTATTAGTCACTTGGAGGTGACAAAAAGAGGTGCCAGAACAGATGGCTGCACAGTCATGTGTTGTTGCAAAACATTACCTTCACCTGCTGTAGCTCGGAATGCAGACCACGGCCCTGCTCTGTCTGTGGATCGAGGGGGACATTTCGGAAAACAGCACTGTTGTAGTGTAGATGGCTTGCAATGAAAAAAAAAAAAGCCAGAAATTCAAGGTGTTGCAAATCTTAAAAGAGATGACTTTTATCCCCAGAAAGTACAAAAAGAAACTGAAAAAAGACCTTGAATTTCCTGGGCTAGTAAAACTTCTCAGTTGAATGAAGTTACTGAGCGACATATCGGACTACGGTGGTGACTTCCCCAGCTGCTGAGATGGGTCGCCGCACTGTCGTCACCTGTAAGCTGGGAGAGTGACGTGTGTGCTGGAAAGCTCAGAAATAAGCCAGATAAATGATGCTGATTGTTTAACTGGAGGATGATTATCCTGCCTGGTCGAGTAGTAATGCTTATGCACCAGCACATAGAATTAGTCTTCCTCTCCATTCTTCTGGTTCTGATTTCTACCCAGATGACTCGATTCGTTCAGCGAATACTTCATTAATTGCAGAATTAGGTCATTGACGATTATAACTCTCGGGACCCCGTGTGGGCAGTGACTGAGGTGATAAGCCCTTAAATATCACATGTTACAAGATGAATCCCATTTAACCTTGATTCACGGTCCATCCCTTTCTGTTGCCACCTGGAACGTGTGTAATGGACCGAGGCTTCCCACTGACCCCCCCACGTAAGACGTCCTTACGTCCGGGCACAGCCGACCTTTCCCTGTGCCCCCCTGGACTGGACGAGCGTTCTCATTTTTCCGTCACTTCTGTGACCCCGTGTTTAGCCTTGACACTCAGGCCTGCTTTTTGTTTTGTTCTGTGATTTTTCTCTAATTCGTCTCCGTAATTCTAACATAGCTGTCTGCATTCTGTCCCGACTCTGGCTTATTATTCCTCAGTGTTGCACATCTCCCTGCAGTTTTTCGAGAGCTTACTGTGAAGCAGATGCCTCAGAAGGAGACAGTAGGTTCGTTTTCTGTAGCATTTGAAGTAGGGCGACTCCTTTCTCTGGAGCACATGATACAAATGGAGGGAGAGGTGAGCGTGCAGACTCAACGCTGGAGAAGTATCTGAGGGTGTACAGGCCAGATGGTGAGAGAGACCTCGTCCCTGTCCCAGCCTCTGCCTCAGATCCCCTCTCCGAAATGTGCCCGCCTGCCTCAGACACACTGCTAGAGGACGACTAGAAGGTTCTTCTCATTTAAGTGACATCAGACGCCGAAAAGATAGAAAATAAGAAAGGGTTGTGATAAGCAGAGATTCCATCTAAGGTGTCCGACATCAGACAACACAGCAGTGCTAAGAAGCAGTCATCAAAATGGCAAAATAATATGGACAGAGATGGGAGGCGAGGGGGTGGAAGGGTGGGGAGCACAGAAGCGCTCAAGCCTTATCTCAATTCGTAGAATTAACTGGATGATGTTTCCTATAGTGAAGTAGGAGATCAGTGTGTAAGAAAATTGTTGGGAATTATGGAGCTAAATTCCAGAAATAAATGAAAATAGGAACTTTTTCGGGAGAGGAGAGTTTGGAGCAGTTGATCTTCATTGTTATAACCCACATACAGATTGATTTTTAAGCAACTTGAAGATCAATAACAAGTAAATAAATAAAATAACAAAGAGGAAGACTCCCTGGTCACAGGAGTGCGAGACATTTCCTGTGAGTGGACGATGGCAGGTCAGTTAGGATGCCATGAAGAATGTGACTTTGGAGGATGCACGTGGTGTCTTGTATTTTGTCCTTATCGTAAAGGGAAGGAGAAACCAATGACAAAAGTGTTCAATGGAAGCATAATTCAGTTTGCGTTTTTAGAACACCGTGTGATCTCACGGAAGGTCGTTGGCTTGCTTTCTCAGCCTGACGCTCTAGCCGTCTGGCTGTGGTAGCGGCTTGGGCCCCGGCGGCTCGTAGCCCCACGCCACTTGTTCTTGCCTCGCTCCCATGGGCCGCATCGCCAGGCGTCCCTCAGTCACGCTGTCCCTGAGCCTTGACAACTTGCCGCACACACCGGGAAAACCTTGAGTCCTGTCTAAATTCAGCGGCCTGGCAAACTGATTCTGTAAATGGCCACACAGTAAATATTTACGAAATTCTGAGCCACATATGGTCTTTGTCACATACTCTTTTTTTCTTTTTTTCTTTCCCTCCCACAATCTTTTAAAACCATTCTTAGCTCACCGGCCCTCTACAAACAAGCCGCATGCCGTGCCTGCCCTACTTCATACTTCACCCCAGAGAGCTAAGCGGATGGACCAGCGTTTGGTCTGTGCTGTTGATAAACAGATCTTGCATTCTGCTGTTCCCTGTGCGCAGTGTCTGGGGGAGGGTGACCACAGTCTCCCTAACATTCACGTAGATGAGACATCAGCTCCTTGTGGTGGCTTCAAAGCAACTCATTAACCAGTGTCTTTACCCCGCTACAGACTTCTCCCTCTGTTTCCCCCGTGGGTCCCGAAGCAGGTCCATGTCCTGGCAGCTGCCTGCATGTGGTCACCTGGAGTGCTGGCCACAGCATGGATTCCTCAGCCCAGCTACACACAGGACAGACTTCCAGGCCCAGGAATAATTGCTATGTTTTTTAAAAGATTGATTTTATTGAGAAAAGGTGTGAGAGAGCGAGAGAGAGAGAGAGAGAGAGAGAGAGAGAGAGAGAGAGAGAGAGGGAGAGGAGAGGAGAGGAGAGGAGAGGAGAGGAGAGGAGAGGAAGGGCTCAGAGCAGTCTCCATAGTTGCACATCATTAGTTGTGACATCGTTTCACTCCACACAGATGGATGTAGGGCCACGTGGGGCGGGAACCGAACCTCCTGCATGGGAGCTGAGAATCTTTGCCACCATCCAGTGGTTACCAGTTGCACCACAGTTCAGCACATGGGTTTGCACCGGCCAGAGCCAGGAACTGAATCCCACACCTCGTGATAGCGAGGCAAACGCTCAACCTCTGCACTGTCCCGGCGTCCCTAAGTGTGATCATGTTTACAAGCTCCCTGCCGGACTCTCGCATGCTTCCGTTTTGTGAGCACCGTTTTCTGTCAATGCGCCCATGTCATGGCTGAGTTTTGGGGGCCTGTTAAATACTGTCTCTGAGGCAACCACATGGCCTGCCTCTCTCGAATCCAGATGACAGGATGTACAGGGGGGTGGTCGTCAGTCGTCAGTCTATTTCAGGGGTCTCCAAACTTTTCAGCCCACGGGCCGCATTAACTATCAAACAGCAGTTTGGGGGCCGACTACATACTCAAGGTCCAAATAAAAAAGAATCAAAACATAGATGTTGTTTTTAATTATTTATTTAATATTATTTTATTCAGATAAAAGGGTCTCCACGGGCCGGATGAGAGGGCCTCACGGGCCGGATGTGGCCCGTGGGCTGTAGTTTGGAGACCCCTGGTCTAGTTGAATAGAAAAACTTACATATTTTGACAACTGCTGTGAGCTCACGTGTGTCCTAGCAAGCACATCAAGCTCAACACACACACATGGTAGTTGATAACACAAATGACACAGGTGACCCACAACACAGAAGTGGAGTAACAAAATCTTATGTCCATTCTTTAAAAAGATGTAAAACAGACAAATCCAAGATTTAATGAAGATAGCTTTAGTTCTTCTGGCATGAATACTAGGTGGTAGGAGAGTAGACCTTAAAAGTTCTCATCACAAGAAAATCAAAGTTGTAACTTTGTGTGGTAACCCTTATTAACCAGATTTGTCATAGTGGTCCTTTTGCAGTATATCCAAATACAAAATTATGTTGTACACCTAAAACTAATATAACATGTCAATTATCTCTCCATAAGAAAACACTAGTGAATTCACTTCAGTAAAAATGTTTCTTTGTGGCATACATTCTGACCACATATAGTCTTTCCCCGAAATACAAAAGCATAAAATGACTTTTTAAATAATAGGATTTAGCAAAAAAAAAAAAAAAAAAAATATATATATATATATATGCATTAGGATTTAGGAAATATATATATATATATACATATATATATATATATATATATACACATTAAGTAGTTAGAAATAATTGCTATTATAAATACCATTCATATTTTTATAAATAATAAGTATACCAAATTGTAAAGATAAATATGTTGTAAACATTTTGATGTGTTTATTTTTAAAGCTCCATATTTAAAGAGTTTATACTTTTATAAAACCTCAGGAGTACATAGCATTATCATACATGATAATGGGAGGTGATATGTGGGAGGTGGGAAAAATAAATAAAAAAGTTAGTGTTAAGAATTGCACTAGTGCATATCATGCATTATCATACATGATATGTGGGAGGTGGGGAAAATAAATAAAAAAGTTAGTGTTAAGAGGTGGGAGTGGGCACTAGATATAAGGTGATGGAAGGGGAACTGATACTGAGTGATGGGCACATAATACGATGCATGAATGATGTGAGGTGGACTTGTACATCTGTAAACTGTCTAATTGTTACCAACCAATGTAACCTCATCAAATTTAACAATAAATTAAAAAAAAAAAAAAAA
>PVKE010016412.1:0-32040 GCA_004027555.1 Craseonycteris thonglongyai | reverse complement strand
AAATTTTCATCCACTATTTGTTTTAGTAGACTCTGAGAAGATTTCATCTCGCTTCCTTCTGGTACCCCTATTATTCTAATATTGTTCTTTCTGATGGAGTCAGAAAGTTCTTGTAGGGCTCTTTCATTTCTCTTGATTTTCCTTTCCCTTTCTTCTTCTCTCTGTGACATTTCCATGTTTGTATCTTCAATTTCACTCAACCTTTCCTCTAGCTCGTCAGCCCTGTTTCCTATGATGGTCAGTTCTTTTTTCAGCTCTCCCATGATGCCTTTCATTTCAAGGAGTTCCTTTTGGTTCTGCTCTAGCTTCTCAATTTTGTTGGTAAAGTATTCATTTTGCTCAGAAAATTTCTTGTCGAGGTCATTTAACTGTGTCTGGGTACTTTGCCAGCATTGAGTGAGCTCTCTGAGTGTCTTGACTAATGCAGCCCTGAATTCTATTTCACTTAGATTTGATTCCAAGTGTGCAAGTTCCTTTACTAAAGACTGCCCCTGATCTTCTGGAGGGGCTTTGGATTCTGAGGTGTGCATTGTGTTTGATGTAGTTCTTTTTGCTTTACACATGAGTCTGTTTTCCCTCTGGGGTTTGCCTATCAGATGGGCTTCTCTTTATTTTTTCTTTTGGGCTCAGTTGTGGGAGGAGGAGATTTTGGGATAGGGTTGGGGGAAGCAGACAGCTTCTGTGTCCTGGGGCACTTCAGGTTGCTGTCTTAGCTATTAGATAGCAGGGTAGTAAAAGTGTGGCCAGGGATGGGGCATGTGAGTAGGAGCTAGGGCGGGCCTGAGACACAATAGCAGATTCCTCTTTCAGCAGGGGGGCTGGTGGTTCAGTGCGGGCGGGGTGCAGGAGCTCTCGTCTTTCTCTCCTCTGCCTGGCTGCCCCTCCTTCAATCGTATTTGTAAGCCATGCCCGCAGGGCAGGACTTGGATGGTCTGGGGCTTGGCAGCGGTCCTGGTCGGCCACACAGTCCCGTGCACCGGCAATGACACCGTGGCGACCCAGTTGGCAGCCCAGTGGCATGCGTGGGCTGGGACGCCAAAGACCCAGTTGCGCACTCGCGAGCAAGTAGCAGTGGTGCAGTGGCCCGGTGGGCAGGGCACCGAAAGTTGATCTTGCGTGCAGGCAGTGGAGCGCGCTGGTGAACAGGCAGCTGTGCCTTAGCAGCCCGGTGGGCGGGTGCCAAAAGCCCTGGTGTGTGCACGCAGCGGTGCCGCAGTGGCCCAGTGGGCGGGGCGCCAAAAGCCCAGTTGCGCACTTGTGTGCTGGCAGTGGTGCCGCAGCAGCCTGGTGATTGGGGCACCAAAAGCCCAATTGCGCGCTAGCAAGTAAGCAGTGGTGTCGCAGCGGTCCAGTGGGCAGGGCGCCGAAAGCCCGGGTGTGTGCACGCAGCGTTGCCGCAGTGTCCCAGTGGGTGGGGCACTGAAAGCCCAGTTGCGCGCTGGCAGCAGCGCCGTGGAGGCCCAGTGGGTGGGTCACCGAAAGCCCTGTGCACACAGGCCATAGCTTGGGCAGCAGCCACTCTATGCTCCCGGCTCTGTTGAGACCACCGGATTCACTCTAAGCACGTCCAATGCCGCTATGCCCACTCAAGCCCCAGCCCTCACTCCAAGAGCCCTGTCTTCAGAAGGTACTCCTTCACAGTCAATCTCCTCCGTAAATCAGGGGTGCTGAGCTGTTGTGGGCTGGTGTACTGCTCTCACCCCGCCCGCCGGGAAGTGCAACCGCCCTGCTCCACAGTCCCTGTTCCAGTTTAGGCTCTGTGATCTGATTAGGACTCTGTGTGCTGTCCCTTGAGTTCGGATGTTAAATTGTCCACAGTCTTGTGGGGATTCCACGCTCCCTAGGTCTTGGCTTCCAGCTACCCTTGATCCAGCTCCACTTTGACCATAGTCCCCCAACCCCCCTTTGTTTTTGCCAGCCCCGGGCTGCGTTCCGAGTCTCTGTCTCCGAACTGCTGCTTCACTTTCCCTTTCCAGCTCTCCCCTCTTTTCTCTAACCTTTGTGTGTTGTTCTGCGTTGTGTGGTTCTCTTAGTTGAGGTTTCTTCTCAGGGTTTCCCCTGTGGATTCCCTTCTGTTCACAAGGCCCTTCCCAGGCAGTTATCGGCATTCTCCTCTCATGCCGCCATCTTTGATCTCTCTCAGTTTCTTCTTATATGAAATTTCTTTTCACCTTATCCATTTGACAGAATTTATCCCTTAGGTATCGCCTTTCTATTACCTCAATTTTTTTTTACATAAAAATGTAACATTTTAAAATGTTTTAAATAAATTTATTGGGGTGAGATTAGTTAGTAAAATTATGTATGTATCAAATATACAAGTCTATAATACATCATCTGCATTATGCACTGTGCACTCACCACCCAGTCACATCTCCTTCTATCACTATATATTTGACCCTTTTTACCCTCTTCTACTGCTCCTCCTTCCCCTCTAGTAACCACTAAACTGTTGGGTCTGTGAATTTCCATTTGTCTGTTTGTCTTGTTAGTTTGTTGTTTTCAGATTTGTATCCACATAAAAAGTTAATATCCCAAATATATAAAGAATTCATACAACTCAACAACAGAAAAACAAACAATCCAATTAAATAATGGGCCAAGGACCTGAATAAACACTTCTTCTAAGAAGACACACAGACACACAGACACACAGACACACACACACACACACACACACACACATTTTGTTCATCAGTAAGCTCCTTCAGGACCATTTTTGCACATATTTCTTATGTCAAGATTTTCAGTGAAGATTTTCTTAACTGTTTCTTTATTGATGTAAACTTGGTCTATGTTTCTCATAGTCTGCCAGCAATTTTGATGCACAATTCAATGAATTTTTGCAATGTTTGTGTCAGTTCTGCTTGTTATCAGCTGTCATGAGCTCTCATCAGCGACACTTTCTCTCCCTTCAGAAAAATGTTGAATCCATTTGTACACTGTCATTTTTTTCATGGCATTATCTCCATGAACTTAAGACTATTGTGTCCCTGATTTCACTTCACTTTTGCCAAGTTTAACAAGAAATTTTATGTTTGCTTGCTTTTCTAATTCAAGCTCCAACATTCTCATGAGAGCACACAAAAACGATGAGTACTACTCAGCAAGACACCACCACACACTGACACAAAGACAGCTGTGATAGACTGATATACCAAGGTTATGAAACCATACTGAATTGTTTGTACAGTGCTGCCAATGTAAATGCAGGTGGCATGTTCACAAACTTAATTGTCAGGCCTCATACTGAGAGCCAATAATGACATGAAAACATATTCCAAATGGCTAATAATTAAGGAAATAACAAAAATATAAACGAGATACCAATTCACACTCATTAGGACAGCTATTATCAAAGAAAGAAAAGTAGTGTTGGTAAGAATGTAGAAAATTGAAACCCTTGGGTACTGTTGGTAGGAATAGTTTTTCAGCCACTACAAAAAATGATATGATAATTTTTCAAAAAACTTACTATATAGTTTCCAGCTATTCTATTCCTGGGTATATACTAGAAAGAATCAAAAGAAGTCACTCCAATAGGTATGTGTGCACCCAGGTTCACAGCAGCATTATTTACAACAGCCAAAACATAAAATAATTTATCAAAAGATAGATGAATAGATTATAAAAAGTTGGTATATATGTACAATGAAATATTCAGCATTAAAAAGGAAGAAAATTCTGACATATGCTACAATATAGATAGATGAATAGTAAAGATTTTACACTAAGGTAAATAAGCTAGTCACAAAAAGACAAACATTATGATTCTATTTATATAACTTACATAGAATAGTCAAATTCATGGACAAAGGAAGTAGAATGGTGGTTACCAGGGACTGAGGAAAGAGGAGAATTGAAAGTTAGTGTTTAATGGGTACAGAAGTTCCGATTGTGAAAATAAAAAGTTCTGGAGCTAAATGGTGGCAATGGCTATTCAACAATAAGAATGTATATTTGATGTCATTGAACTGTATACTATAAGATGAATAAAAAAGTAAAATTTTATGTTATGTGTATTTTACCATAATTTTAAAAAGTGTGTAGAATAGAATCAAATCTCCAGTAGAGAATTCTAAATAACTTATACAGCTCATCTGTCATCATTAATTATACTCATATGCATGAGCTGCACATACTGACTTCTTTCCAAAGAGTACAGTATGTAAAGGAGGAAAAATGAATAACTTTTCTGTGAAGAAAACTGACAAATGCCACCTTAGCTAGGTAATCAATGTCAATATTAATAGCAGTAAGTCACATCGATAGCATGATAGATATGAGATATGAATTGTATGTTCCCTCTGTGATCTTCCTTCCAATAATCCATAACAAGAGAAATGATGAAGACACCATCAGAGAAAGCCCAAAGAAGTATGTTAGAAAATCTTCCTATTAGTACTCCTCAAAATTGTGAAGGCCATCAAAAGCAAATGGCTGAGGAATACCATAGTCCAGAAGTGCTTTAGCTTTAACACATGACACTTAAATGCAATGTATTGGCCTTGGTAGAATCCTTAAACAGAAACCATGTAGGAGGAAAAACAAAACAGAACAAAACAAAACAAACTAAGAAAATATGAATAAAGTATGAACTTTATTTAATAATAATAAATCAGTGTTAGTTTGTTAATTGTAAAAAAATGTGCCATACTAATGTAAGATGTTAATAATAGGAAAAATAGGCACAGGATACATTTGAACTCCTTATTCTATCTTTATAATTGTATTATAAATCTAAAACTGTTCTAAAATTTAAAAAAACTGTATATAAAAGAAGAAAAACAGTGAGAAAATGAGTAAGAAAAACCACATACTATAAAAAAAACATAAAGCATTTAATTGACAAATCTTATTTAGTGTATAAAAATTCTTACAATTCAATGATAAAAGACAAGAACTTTAAATGGGGAAAATTAATTTTCTTATTTCTAAGGGAAGTGTTTCAATTGATGACCTTTTTCTACATGAATATCTTGATAGAAGGTAAAAGTAAATAGTCACTTTATCCTCTAGTGCAGTGGTCCTAAACCTTTTTGGCGCCAGGAAGCCAATTATTTCACAAACCAGGAGGTGGGGGTGGGGTGATGTTTCAGGATAATTTAAGCACATTACATTTATTGTGCACTTTATTTCTATTATTATGACACTGTAATATATAATAAAATAATTATATAACTCACCATAATGCAAAATCAGTGGGAACCCTGGGCTTGTTTATCTGCAACTAGAGGGTTCCATCTGAAAGTAATGAAAGACAGTAACACCTGAAGTGTTTTGCTTATGTCCAGTCTCTTTTGTAATCTCATTTTGGTTGCTGTCACTATGGAGAAACGTGCTTAACAAAGATAGGATGTTGAAAATGGAAGCAGGCTTTTCACTGCTTTTGTGGCAATCTCAGGGTATTACTTCTTGATTTAATCCAGAACATATAGAAATTTGAAGTTGTCTCAAACATACTTTTAAGGCCACCATCATTTACAATCTCAAGCAGTTGATTCTCTTTTAGCATGGACAAAGTCAGTTTACCTAGCTTATTCACAAATGGGTCTTAGATCCATTCCTTTCCAGTTTGTGTGTCTTTTTGTGGTTGGGAAGAAATGCTCAAACTCTTTTGAAAGCTGAGATAGGTGATCATGCACCAGCTGGAAGAAAGAAGGTCCTGGTTTATTCTCTATCAAAATCTCTGCTAATGTTTTAAACATGTCAAAAAATCACAATGTCCACTCATTGCCTCCATAATTTCAGTTTGGCTTTGAATGCAGGCACTTTATCTGCCGACTTGAACACAGTTGTCATTCTTCCTCAAAGTGCCAGATTGAGTGTGTTGAGCAGGTTATATATATCACACAAGTAACAAAGTTTTGCAAAATGTTCGGTGTCACTGAAATGTACTACCAGTGGTGACTATTAAACTAAAACAAATTTCTGGAGCATCTATCATAAATAAAAAACTTAGGCCAGTGATCTTCTTTTAGAAAGCCATCACACTTCTGTGTATAAGAGGAGACGTGAGAGCTCTGCATCCATCCCCTCACAGAACAGTACAAACAGACATGAGTTAAGGGCATGTACTTTAAAGTGGTTGATAATTGTGTCCACATTCTGAAAAGTGTTTTTAAGTTCAGCTGACATTTTTTGGCTAGTCATCATTTCTCTATGGATGATGAAGTGGATAAAATCACATTCAGAAGTGACCTCTTTGACCCAACTAAAGAAACCAAAAGTCACCCAGTTATGGCAGCTGCTCTGTCCATGCATATACCAACACAAAATAACCAAATCATTTTTCCTGATAGGTAATCACTCAAAGACTTAAACAGTTATACAACTTTGGTGTTGGTTTGGCAACAAAAGTGGTTAGTTTGGCACATCCTCCTAAAAAATATACTGTATTGCACAAAAACAAACATTGTTGCCTTGTTGTCAATTTTGGTAGACTAGTTAACCTGTTTTGCATACCATGGTGATTCATTAATCCTCTCTAACAATTAATTGTGCCTCAATATCCTCTGCTATTTCATCAATTCATTCAGTTATAGTGTTAGCCAAAAGAGGAACATGTGCCTCCTTTTGAACTGCAGCCTCTCCTAAATGTTCATGACAAATGTCCTTAGCAGCAGGCAGGATCAACTGTTCACCAATAGTAAAGGGCTTCTTAGCTTTAGCAATGTGGTAAACCACGAAGAATGATGCGGTCAGTGCAGGCATGTGTGACAAAGTAGTGACCTTCAGTAATTACTTCTGTTCATGTTCATGTTATTATTTTTTTCTTTTGAAAAACTCCAAAGGCTTATCTTTTAATGCAGTGTGCTTGGTCTCCATGTGGCAAAAACAGTTTTGAAGGTTTCGTGGCTCATTTGGTTATCACACTTTATATAAATGGGGATTGAAGAACGTGAATCACCTATTGCAATGAACTTTTAATTTAAGTAGGACTCTTGGTATTTTGTTTTACATGCAGCTTTGTTTTTGTTGGCAGTCATAGAGTCTTCTCCTGTCTCATCATGGGGTCTTTCACCCTTTTCGTTTCTTCTTTTTTCTGACAGAGAAAGAGAGAGAGAGAGAGAGAGGCAGAGAGAAGGAGGAGGGTCCAGAGCAGTCTCCATAGTTGTAAGTCATCAATTTTTGACTTGATTTTGTTCCACACAGGTGGGCAGCAGTTACACAGGGCAGGAACTGGGCTGGGGGCTTCCTGAATGGGAGGCATGCCTCCTCGTGCCATGGGCCAAACTAAGGGGTGAGAACCGAACTGGTGGCCTCCCACATGAGAAAGAACATCTCAGTTCAATATATGGGTCCACGTGGGTCAGGGCCGGGATTTGATCCTCAGTCCCTAGGACTGCAAAGCAAGTGTTTAACCTGCTAAGCCATCCCAGCATCCTCATTTCCCCCTTTTCAAAGAAGCTCATTTTATCTAGAGTTAGCTTGTAGGCTTATGAGAACTTTGTGACAAATACCCAGTGCAGGGGAAATTGTGCAGAGAGAAGTGGTAAATAAAATAATTGGCAGGCCATGCACAGACTAAAATAAGTATCAGATTCTGACTTAACTCTTAAAAACAGATGCAGCTGTATAATTGAAATATACCAACTCACTTGCCATTATAATACCTGGCACCAGATGCAGCTTAATTGTCACTTGCCACTCATTGATAGGGTTTTGATATTATTCTGCAAGCAATTGATTGATTGTGATCTCTGTGTGCTCAAATCTCTCAGATGATCAGTCATTAGATTATCATAAAAACATGCAAACTACAGCCTTTGCATGTGCAGTTTACAATAGGGTTCATACCCCTATGAGAATCTAATCCTGCTGCCGATCTGACGAGACATGGAACTCAGGTGGTAGTGTGAGCAATGGGAATCAGCTGGATTGCCCGCCACTCACCTCCTGCTGTGTGGCCTGGCTCCTAGCAGGCCACAGACCAATGCCACTGCTTGGCCCAGGGTTTGGGGACCCCTACTCCAGTAAATATACTAATGTATTAAGAGAAACTCATGTTTAACCAGACACTAAGTATAATACCTTTTTGAGATACCCAGTGAGTACTTGTTCTATGAAATGATGTGGCTTTGCCTTATAGATTTATTTGAGTGAATGAAATAGAAGAAGAAATAAAGGGTGCAGCCATATTTCATAAAGATCAGATAATTTAAATTTTATAGTTTGCCTGAACTGAGAAACTAAAAGTGCATAGTCTTAAAATAACCAGTATTAAGGTGTTTATCACCTTAATACATGCATATATATATATATATATTTTTTAATGATTAAGTTTTGTTTTTTGTTTTTTGTTTTTTTTAATCAAAAGTGCTTGTTTCTTAAATACTAAATGTCAGAAACTATGTTGTTTATACAATTTGGCTTTATTTTCTTTCCTATTCCACTTTTCTAGAATATGTGTTTCTCTAAGAAGCATTCTCTTTTTTTGTTTGTGTTTGTGGTTTGTGTGATGGGTGGAAATAGGAACTAAAGCTCTGCATTGGAATGGGGCACAAATATGGGCTTAAATTTACCCTAAATGACTATATCAGTATAAAAATAAAAAGATACAATTTGAAAGTTGTGCACCTAATGCTTTGTTTTATATAATGAATTGTTATATTTTAATTTCTCATTATGATCCTCTTCATTTAAAAGTAAAATTGAATGAGCCAGATACTGTATTTGTTGCTTATTTCCAAATTAGTCATTCAATTAATGAGAGATGTTGGCAAGGGTTAAGGATCAAGGACTCTGCATTATTCATTCGTGTATGTATTATGTATTTTTTGCCACAGTACATTATCCTGAATTTATGTCTTATAAATAAGAATTGAGAACCTTGTAACACACTGAATACCAATGTATCATAGTCATGTAGATACATATTACATGCACATGTATTAAAATCATAGCACGTTACACTTGAGACCTTATAGGTCATTTAGTCCAGTTTTAACATTTTTCAAATTGTATGGGGTGGAAATGGGAGTTGTTTAGCAAAACTAAGTTAAATAGCTTCTCAACTTGCTCAAGTATAGAACTAGAGCCAGAATTTGGGAATCTTTAATTTCATTGTAACATACTTTCCAGTTTGTTAGGCTGATAGTTCACACACACACACACACACACAAAAGTAACAATGTTAAATTAACACCAGGTAAAAATGTATAAACTCTGGTAAAAATTAAATAAAATATTAATTATTGTAGCAATATATTAAACAATTATTTTTAAATATACTTTTAAATCTATAAGGTATGATAAAAATACAGTGAATGTTTAAATAAAAAAAATTATTGCAATAAAAGAGACATTGGCATTAATCCCCCTTAAAATACACCTCCTCACTTTGAGCACACTTATACCATCATTGTTTCCGCTTTCTGAAGGAGTCCTAGAAGTCCTCTTCGTGAGTGTCTTTAGTTACACAGTTATATCTGCCTTGATGTCCTGAATCCATTCAAAACATTTATATTTTATGGTCAATTTGACTTTTGGGAAGAATCAGACATCTCTTTGTGCCGGATCTGAATAAGGTGTATGAGGACACACCATAATGCTTTTATTTGACAGAAACTGCCATACCAGAAGTGATGTGTGCCCTGAATTGATTCAGGACATCAAGGCAGCCACGACTAGGCAATTAAAGACACTCACAAAGGAGAACTTCCAGAATTGCTTCAGAAATTGGCAAGAACAATGAGACAAGTGTGTTTTATGAGAAGAGGAGTATTTTGAGGGGGATTAATAGCAATGTGTTTTTACTGTATTATTATTTTTTTAATTTAAACATGTATTGTATTAATTAAACAACTCATAATTTTCCATCTTATATTCTAGCTTAATTGAATGAAAACCAAAGTGTAAAGAGTTCAAACACTTAACAATTTGAAAACAAATTGTTTTCTTAGATGAAAAATTTAAAGATCTATTCTCTTAGTAACTTCCAAATATGCAAGAGAGTATTAACAGTAATTAACATGATATACATTACATCCCCATTACTAATTTATTTTATAACTGAAAGTTTGTAATTGTAAAAGCTAACTTTAAATAAAGCTGATGATTAGAAACAGCTGATATGATAGAAAAAAAAAGGTTGGGGGGGGGGAGTCAGAAGACCCTATACAGCATTGCAATTGGCTCTCATCACTGAAGAATTTACTGGTCCTTATTTTCCTTAATCTTGTGGAACAACAGAAACAAATAACTTAGATTTTTTAATGTTGCACCTGCTTAATAAATTCCATTTTTATGAAGTTTTTTACTATGAAAAATGTCAGGTTCATAGTTTATTTCACTGATTTTACATTCTATAAACTAAAATTTAAAAATAATGACAATAATAATAATTAAAGTTAGTGTTCACTGACAAAATAGTATAAAATAACTCGAAGAAGTTATTTCTTAAATAAATTTAGACTACCAATAAACTATTCATCACTACAATTTAAAAACTATTGAAAACGCTATTTATTACTTCTTTCTTAACTATTCAAGGTAAATAAGAATTCTTTCATGTTTATTGTTAGAATCGGTTCTTCAAAACTCTAGCAAAGGTTGTGAAATAAAATTTAACTATTAGAAAGTTATAATTTTGTCGCGGACCTGCTGCGGCAAGTCGGTCAGAACCTAAAAGGGGGAGTGCGGATGAAAAAGACACACAGATTTTAGATGCGGCCAATCTGGAGCTGATGACTCCAGCACCAAGTTTATTTTCCTCCACCAATATATACGTTTTTAGACTACATAATGTAACAAAGAAACTATGCATTACCTCAGCAAAAGCAGATGATTAACTTAACATAGAAACTAAAATCAAAATAACAAGAAAAGGTCAGTTTTCTCCCAGAACAGATACGGATAATTATTCAGATAGCTATCAACTCTCTGTGTCCGGGAACTGGCCGTTCTCACCACGTATCTCCACAATAGGTAAGCACCCTCCAGGTGCAGACAGAGACAATGCCTTAGGAGCAGAAACAAGTTAAGCATTAACTAGACCTGCTTGCAGGGCCGTTTCCATAAGCCAGCCCAAATGGCTTCCCACATAATTTTTATGAGGTTCCCTATATCAGGGTCAAATAACAAACATGTGAGCAAAGTTTAAAATCAGTCTGGTTTATTAGTGATTATTGGTCAGGAAACCAATGGGGCTTGAGGATTTTTTAAAACCATAATCCAGAGAGCACTTGTTTTTTTTTGTATGCCACTTAAATGTAGAACATCAATATAGAGAATTCTGTTCCTGGCAATGTAACAGATTCAGTGATATGAATTGCCTTTGAATTTTATAGCTGAATTCACAGGAAAATAAGTAAAATTATTTTCAGCCAAAGAAAAAAGGGCTGAGAATCAGAGCAACGAGAACATGAGATGATGTTACAGAAGTTCTGGGTAGTACTGGTGAATTCTAGTCTCAGAAAACACAGTTCCTAATTTTAATGCACAGACATGAAAATGAAGGATGTGATATAGGGCCATAGGAAGTGAGAGGTTAGAGCTGTGTCTCCTATATAATGTCAGAACTAGGAAAATCCATGCTCTCAGTGAAAAGCTAGCATACACATAAAAATAAATCTTATAGACAGAATCCTTACATACACTTAAAAAAATACCCTCAAAATGCTATCATTTTGTTTTATTTTGTGTTACATCATTGTCATTTTTATTGAAAGCATTTACTGAAAATATATTCATTCATTTGCAGATTTCTGCCAAAATGTACTATAGTAGTTACTTAGTTCCAAATATTATTTGATAATAGAGAATTGTTAGAGTGAAAACAAAGCAGAGTTTGAGAGAGGTAAGACTAAATACAAGATTGTAAACCATTTTTGTATATTTATGCTATTTTTATACAATAATTATACACATAGAATAGCATTAAAATGCTTTTATAGTCAATGGTGGGGGAAATCTTTTTTAACATGATAAGAATAAACCATACATTTTATTGAAAGGGTGGCTATTGTACATAATGCATCTGGAGCTTTTCACTTAGAAGTCAGATGTTTCATTCATGAATATTGCAGTCAGTGAATGTTAAAAGAAGACAATGATTCTAGATTGATAAGGCTGTATTAGCATCGTATTCTGTAGGGCATCTGTAATAGCTCTATAATTACAAGGGAATTATATGTTCCTACAAATTACTTGATAATTATACTTGCTATTACCAAGTAATTCAAAGATTAGTTACTATGAAACTTGCAATTCTGAAATCTCATTGCAATATATTTCTTTCCTTATTTTAAATATTTGCTGATACTCTAAATAGTGCAAACTCAGAGTATATTTCTAATTATTTTTAGGTTACTTTACTATATAAATTGGTTTAAAAAAAATTCTCATTCAGAATGAACAAATAAATCTGAAGGAATTGTAGTCATTTATCTTCATACTTACTTTGTGTTTATGGTATTCCATATTTCAGTATTACATTTTCTTTAATCTAGATCAGGCTTGTCCAAACTTTTGGCTTCCTTGAGCCACAGTGGAAGAACACTTGTCTCAGGCAAAGTAAAATACACTGACACTAACAATAGCTGATGAACTAAAAAAAAAAAAAAAAAAATTACAGAAATATCTCATAATGTTTTAAGAAAGTTTATGAATTTGTGCTGGGCCACATTCAAAGCTGTCCTGGGCCGCAAGAGGCCTGTAGGCCACAGGTTGAAAACACTTGATTTAGATAGTTCTGTGAGGCCAACCAGATTTCTGATAAAAGTGACTTTTAAACCAAAACTATTAATTAGTTAAACTAATATATAATGTAATCAATATGAAATAATCAAAATATTACATTGTACCCAAGCACTTATAAACTAGTATATGTAGATAGGTAGCTAACAAACCTTAAAGATCTAATAGTAAGTTGGTTAGGTCACACCATAGACTCAACAATATTCATATAATGTTAACTGGCATATGGAAATTATAAGATTTCAGTAACAATATAACTAATACAAATATAACTGTATAGCAACTGATAAATGGGTATTTAAATATTTGTGATTTTTAATGAAAAAAAGAGAAGATCATAGAATGTTTTTTTTATTTTGATAGCTTATGCCAGTTAACTATAATTAATGTTTTATATTAAAATTATGGGATGTATGAGTGTTTGATTACAGAGACAACTCAAAGAGAAGGACATGGGTGCTGGCCCTAACCCAGTCTTCATATATGGAACAACAATCACTAGTTCAGAGAGCAACAAGAGGAATTTAATGAGCTGGGCAGAGCTATAATTCAAGCTTGTCCAACCTGCATCATACCAACTGACGCGGCCCAGGATGGTTTCGAATGCAGTCCATCAGACATAAATTTGTAAACTTTCTTAAAACATTATAAGATTTTCTTTCTCTCTCTTTTTTTGCTTATTAGCTATCATTAGTGTTAGTATATTTTATGCATGGCCCAGGATATTTCTTATTCTAATGTGGCCCAGGAAAGTCAAAAGGCTGGAAACCCCTGTTCTAAATAAAATAAAAATTATTAAGCCCCTCAAATAAAAGGTCAGGACCTCTTATTCAAAATTAAGAATTTTAAGACAGTATCAGTCAAGCATTAAACAAGCATGAGATGTTTCTGAGATCAGGGTCTTTGCAACTATGTAAGTTGCATGCCTATGTACTTTGCCCTGGTATAAGAATCCAAAATATTTGCTTTTGTGGTCAACATAGGCTAGAGCACAACAAAAGGAAATCCAGAATGAAGAGTGCATGGTAGTCCAAGCTAGCAAACTAAAATATAATTAACTACTAGAATAAAGTTGAATTGAATGACCAATTATGCAGAAAATGATAAAATGATTTATCATAAAATATTTAAGACACTCCTAAAATTTCAATCTAGAAAAAAATTTCCATATATACTTTACTATTAATGTTTAAGAAAATGAAAATAAATGATATACATCTCAATCTCAAGAAATCAGAAAAAGGCTGAATTATGCACCAAGATATTACAAGATGTGTTATAGCTTGGGAGAGAACTGTTTTTATTAATGAAGCATTAGAAAAACCAACAAGTATTAATTCTTGTAGAATCAAGGTTCAAATAGTAGAAAAAGAAGTCAGGAAATTCAAGGACTTTGTGTAGGTTCTGACTTAGAAAAGTAGTGACCTCGAGAGAAAAATTACATTTAAAGCCATTGTTCTGTATTACAAAGTAAGTGTACTAAATAAGTAATGCTTAGTTCAGATTAGTAGTGGAGCTAGACATCAATGATTTGTGTTCTGCATGGGAATTGTCTATTAGAACAGACTAACATAAAGAGAAATTAGGGAGGCAAGCAAGAGGAGAAAGAAATGGCTATCAGAAAAATGTTTGAGAAAAAAGAAGTGTTCTGTTAACTGTGTGGGGCATAATCTTTTCTTATGAAGATGAGCAGCTCATTAGTGGAAAGATAAGAAATGCAAACACAGGTCATGAGTTAGAATTTGCCATAACCCTGTCTGGGATTTTTAAGGTACCATTATCTCAAATTATTCCACATTAAATATTTAAGAACCCCACTTTATTAAATAATAATGTAGTATGCTATAGTGGCTACAAAGATAAACTAGATATAGCTCAAAATGCAAATATTTCACTTAAGGAATGTTTGTTACAATGAGATTTAATATAAAGCATGCATATGCATATGCATAACTCAAATAAGAAAAATGTTGCAAAATATATAAATACATAAATGTCTGTATGTGTTTGAAGGATAAAAATAAATAACACATGAGCATATTCATCTCAGTGAGTCAAAGAAAGTCATTTTGGGAAAACAGTTTTTCTACAAAATAAGAAGATATATCAATATTCTATCTCATGAAAGAGTGATTCAAACACACAGAAAACTATGCTTTATTCTTGGAGAAGTTCACATAATTTAAATATATTATTTAACTTATAATTCAATTTATTTTATAGATTCAATGCAACTAAACTCAAAATAACAGTAGAAATTTGGGGTAAGTAATAAAAAAGAACACACATAGAAAAATATCCAAGAATTAATTTGAAAAATTAAGCAACATAGATAATTTCAGAATATTATGATGGAAAATATTGAAATGTATTTAAACAATAGTAAAACAATTTGATAATGCAATAGGTATAGGCAGAATGATGAGACAAGGCAGAATACAACCATAGACATAGTACATATGAAGTTTTTTAAATTAATATAGTGATAGGTTATTCAATAATACATGGTATTGGTATATTTGTGTATCATTTTGTAAAAATAAAACATCTTAATTTCATTTCTTATATTAAAATATATTCAGATTTGTGCCCGGGCAATTGTGCCCCGTCCAGCGGGGCACGACAACGTGGCCCGAGGGGGAACCTATGAAGGACAAGAGACAGGAGACACAAAGAAATGGAGGCAAGACAGGATTCTGATCAAGCCTCAAAACTTTATTTCGGCTACAGCGGCATATATACTGTAGGGACAAAGGAGGGCAGGGCTAGCTGTTTGGCGGGGTATAATGTCAAAAGGTGATTGGTTGGGATAAGTGGCAGTTTAGGATTGGCGGAGGATTGGAGGGCTCTAGCGAGTAGTTTAAGCAAGGGAGGGGCAGGAGTCATAAGGGAAAGGTCACTGAGCAGAAAGTTTTTAGCTCCAGGCCAAACCGCAGGGGATGTATGTGACTTCTGAACTGGTGCTCCTTTGGGGAAGTCAAAGTTCTTAGAAATAGAGTTTTCTTTGTTAACCTGGATGGTCCCCAACACAGATTTATCTAAATTGTTAAAATATGTTAAATGTTAAATATGACCATAATGCCTTTAAAGAAAAGTCAGAGAAAGTGATAAAGAGGTATTTTATAATTATCATGGAATGAAAAAGTGAAATAGAGAAAAAATATATAATAATCATAAAGTAAAGCTACATTACATTGTCATTACTTTAACAAAGAGCTAATCTCTTAATATATAATGAACTTCACAAATTAATAAAAAAAACTGTCTAAAATGTAATTGAAAAATGTGAACTGAGAACATGAACATATGGTTCACAGCAAAAGAAATATTCATGGATAACAACCATGTGGAAAGTCTCAACTCGCTCCATAAAGAAATGCAAATTAAATCAAGCCTCTATTTTTCTTAGTCTATTTGATTGTCAAGAGTTAAGATTTGGATTATAGCCAGTATTGGAAGGTTGTGTAGACACACATACTCATAGGCATTGTTTTGACATTGTGAAGTGATTCCACCTGTTCAGAAGACAATCAGGTGCTATTCATTCACTTTTAAATGTATACTCCAGCAATTTTCCTTCTAGGATTTTAATACATAGAAACATTTGTGTTCACAAAAATGTCTCTATCAAGGTCTTGGCTGATCACTGTGTATAAGAAAAAATAGAAATGTTGTGATATTTAGGAACTAAATATATACAGTATTTAAGAACTAAATTGCCTGCAGTAATGTGGGCAAATAAGAACTAAATTATGTCATACCAATTTTGGGAAATGTGCCAAAACCAAATTATGAATACCATATATTAAGTGAAAAGAGTAAATTGCATATTATTATAATAGTTACATATCTACATTTATAAATATGTGTGTGTATATATATATATATAGTTATATATATAATATAAACCTATAAGCATATATTCTTATATATATGTAGAATATTATGAAAGAATGTAGCAACAAGAGTTATCAAAATTTATTACCACATAGTAGGCTTAAAGAAGTTGCAACTTTTGTCTTTACACATATTATTTTTTATTCTTTATGTATTTTTTAAAGATTAATTTTTACTATTTTTGACAGAGAGAGAGAGGGAGAGAGAAAGAGGAGAGGAAGGGACCATAGCAGTTTCCACAGTTGCACATCATTAGTTTTCTACATTGTTCCATTCCACAGGTGGGTGCAGAGCTACACAGGACAGGGACTGGCCAGAAGCCTCCCTCATGAAAGGCATGCTCCCACGAGCCAGGGGCTTAACTGGGGCCTCTGACTTAGGAAGCTCACCCTGGTGAGAACCAAACTGGGGGCACACCCAGTTTAGCATATGGGTCCACACAGGCCAAGGGCCAGGAGTTGATCCTTGAACCCCAGGGCTACAAAACAAGCACTTAACCCACTGAACCATCCCAGCATCCCCTCCTTGTGTAGTTTCATTATGAACTTACATTGATTTAATAATAATGATGATGAAAATGGTAATTCACAATATTTTTTATTGAATAAAAATTAGCAAATCCTACTTAAAAGATTTAGTAAGGCTTAACTTGATATAGAATCAATATTATTATCGAAGTAGTTAGACTTTAAAGTCAGAGTATTCTGAGTGTCTGAACCTGTATGATTTCAATATTAGAGCCACTTTTGATGAGATTGTAAAATAAAGACTATCCATCATTGACAGAGAAAAAATTTTCATTCTCTCTTTTACATATTAGTTTTGACTTATTATTAAAAATACAGGTCTTTACCTAGCAACTACATATATTGATATAAGTCTCAACTGGAGTTTGAAATAAAACCTGCTCAGTTTACAATTGAAGTAATAGAAAAATTGGAAAAAGATAAGAAAGAAATAACTTTAAGACACAGCTCTCATTTTACTGTCTTGTATTAAATACTTAAAAGCTCTTAGGAACACAATTAAATTATAATGTTATAATGTTAGGTTTCTTTGAACTCCATCACAAAAGTGGAAAGAGAAGAGGAAATTCAGAGGATTAGCGAGATAAGGATTGAAATAATCAGTTGTTATCTGTAATCAGGACAAGAAAGAAATTAATGTCATGATGGTGTTGTTCTGCTAAGATATAATGTTCCATTGATTAATGGGATCACAGAGTAGTTTCAGAAACTGGGGGAAAGTTAGAAATCTATATTTAGACATGGGTTCCTAGAGTTTAATGCATTAACAGGGGAAACTCTCAAAAATGGCCAAGCGATCTTGTGCCTCATCTACTGCTTTGTTATAAATTAGGCTCAAAAAATAAAAAAATACTGATTACAATGAGCAATGAAACATTGCTTATTTCTAAATAATAATAATCTAAACTATAATCAAATAGAATGGATATATATAAAGAAATTATAGATATAGGGTCTTTAAATGTTCATAGTCTAAAAATATTCCTCATGTATTTCTACTTACTTTCTTTTATTCTTACTGGTAATCTATGTTTTGGAGTAGGTTTTGAAAAAGAAAAATAAGATTGCTTCTGAAAGGAATAGAAAACATTCACAAGTCAGTACCAGCCAGAGACTGAAAAGTCTGGCAAAAATTAAATTACTGGTTAGAGAATGTAAAGCAAATGGCACTCTTTCAACAACAAAATATATTTGTTTTTTGCTACAGGATGTGTGCACAGGAAGTCTACATGTGAATGAAAGTCATAGGATAAAGTGGTGCTTCAGTTATTTATTGCTACTTTATAAATTATGCTTTCTCTTAAAAGTTGTACCAAATTAAAAATATTTGGTATTTGTTTTAGGCTAGACTCAAGTGTCTAAAAGGCCTGACAGGAGCAAGGACAATCTTATTGGAAGCTTAAAAGAAACTGAGGAAATTATTGAACGTTGAGAAAAGGTGACACACGTCATAAAATGGCAGAGTATTTGGCAACATTGTTGCCTATGGTAATGTGGGCAATTTGAGAACATACCTAATGAACTTGTGAAAGTGGCTATAGAAATTTCCAGGCAGAATGTATAAGTTCCAAATGCCTCTTTTAGCTCTCTATGATAAAATCTAGGAGAGAAATATAGTAAGCAAGGACTGTCCAGTTTTAAGAAAAATTTAAAGAAAATATTTCTATCTAAGGACTTGCTTGGTAGGAAAATAAAACTATTTCTCCTTTCAGTGCTGTTAGTTCTCAGAGTAAGAAATTGCCTCAGGGCAGCAATGAACTTGAGGGTAAAGATTATGCTGGAAAAAATATTCTCAAAGTAAGAAATTGTTCAGGGCAGCAATGTAATTGAGGGTAAAGATTATATCCATGGTGGAGCTGCAAGACATTGTTAATATATCAGAAAGATTTAAGGCAATGCCTCTAGACATTCTATTCAAAACCAAAGTGCTACTAAAAATTATATAGGCCTTGACCCCCCCAGTTGTTTGACAGACAGCCCAAGGTAAAGAGCAGCCTGCCTTGAAGTCAGTTATGTGTACAGTTTTTGTCTAATGATTCACAACTGAGTAAGATTCATAAAAAATCTTCAATTTTTTAAGAGTTTTGTATTGTCAAAACTGCCAGTAGTTTAGAAGACAAACTGAAAGAACCATTAAAATGAAAAGAAATTTCTGGGTCCCAATACTTCCGTGGTCAGGAAGTAGTCTAAAATTGCTCCTTACTAGCAAACATGGCCATTTCTTAAGGATAACAAATAATGATTCAAAGCATGGAACTAAGCACTCAGAAAATAGGACAGGCTACCAAAAAAGTCTAGTTCTTGAGAGCAGAACTGGTTCCACTCTACATATAATTCATAATACTAAGCAGAGAGACTTGGTGATGAATGCCTGATTGAATCTCAGGAATGTTATGGAGCAATGACAACTACGTACATGTTTTTATTTTGCCATTTTTTTGAATGACTTTTACCAAACCGTCATCACCTTGACTCCTATTTTTATTACTTTATAACTAACTTCCTTGTAACTCTTTGTCTTTTCAGATACCTTTTTCTAAATATTGGCAAATAGAAACCAGTTCATTGTCCAAGTATTTTAGACAACTGATCATCACAATTTTGTAAGAAAAGTTGGTCATTTGGTAGATCTTTATAAACCTGAGATATAATTCATGTTTTGAGAAAAATATCAGTTAATTTTGAATTTTGAAGTGAAGTTATACTATTTGGATAAAATGGGAATAAAGTGTGGCTTAAATACAATTCTCAAAATATATTAATGTTATATTTGAATGGTGATAACTCATTTCTCTAGATTCATTTATGACAAAATTAAATTGACTTCATGAATATTTCAAAGTAATCATAAAATCTCTCGTCAAAAATTTTAAGTTATAAAATTTTCTTTCCTCAACATTTCTAGATATTTAAGGCTCTTTCCTAAGAAAGCAGCAGCATGTTTACTGTACTGTGTATAATTAAGAGGAATTCTGATATTTTTACAAGGCTGTAAGTTAATAGGCTCTTCACAATTCAAAAGAAAGTAAACAAATTAAGGACCCCGAAACACTTAATTGCATTATAAATCCTTAGTTATTTTTTGTTGTAGTTAAATGTATTGGGGTGACCATGGTTGGTAAAAATCACATAAGTTCCAGGTGTACAGTAGAATTCTACATTATATTGCCAAAGTACTGCATTATGTGCTCACTATCTAAAGTCAGTTCTCTTCCCAGCACCATATATATAAGGCCCTCTCCCTGTTCCCCTCTTCACTCCCTACTCCCCGACCCACCTCCTCCTTTACTCTCCAATAACTAAGTTATTGACTTTGTCCATGAGTTTTTGTGTTTTTGTTACTTTCAGTTTTATATTCTACCTATAAGTCAAGTCATATGTTTCTTGATTTTTGCAGTCTGACTTCTTCCATGAAGACATGTGAATGGCAAACTGATATATAAAAAACACTATCAATTAGGGGAATGCAAGTTAAAATCACAATGAGATCATACCTGTTAGAATATCTGTAATTAACAGGTCAAAGAATAACAAGTGCTGGAGAGGCTATGGAGAAAAAGTAATCCTTATACACTGCTGGTGGGAATGTAAATTGGTACAACCACTATAGAAGGCAGTATGGAGATTTCCAAAAAAAATTAGGAATGTAATTGCGACATGACCCAGCAATTCCTATTCTAGCTATTTAGCCCCAGAATTGGAAAAGTTAATTTACAAAGATGGTGGCCAAGCCATGGAAACAACCCAAATGTCCTTTGACAGATGACTGAATAAGGAAGTTGTGGTACATTTACACAGTGGACTACTACTACTCAGTGATAAGAAAATATAAAATACAGCCATTTGTCACAACATAAATGGGCCATGAAACAATCATATTAAGCAAAAATTTTATTTTTGTGTGTGTGTGATAAAGGAAATAAATTTGTAGAGTCTTGGAAAAGAGGCTTCAAAAATAGATAATTTTAGTGCAGTAATGTCATTTATATCTGTATAAATTATGGAGCTGTATTTTAAGCTTAATCCATTCTGTTTCATTTTTCAATCTACATAAATTGTAAAAAAAAATTACATAGAAATACAGCATGCCAATAAAAATTATTGCCAAACAACAAAAAAACAAATAAAAAAAAACCACTGTTGAAACATAATTTCAAACTAGCACATTATAATATGGTGGCCCTTTTGAGGAAAAATACTTTAAAACTGTTATTTTTTTCTATCCTGAAAATTACGTAGCCTTATAATTATAAGTACTATTCAAACATTTGCATCTATATTTTTGAGATAGTAATTTCACAGAATTTTAGAAAATTTGTGTTTATTTCTGAAACTAAAATTTTTTATAGCAATTTTTAATGCAACTTTATAGGGGTAAAAAAAGTTCCTAAAATGAGTTTTTCTGCCTTTTGAAGTATACCAAATATAGCTATTTTAGAATAGCAATTGCTATACATTTAATAACAATACCTATGAGAATTTGGAAAAACTTTTATTCTTATGTAAAGTATCTTTGTTTTGAAACATCAGTCTTTGAATAGTTTCATCTACTTTTCTGTGCTCATGTAGAAATTATTGAAATATTTTCTAAAACATAAAAAAAATACCTCACAGACATTCAGCTACTGTCAAAGGGAGCAAATATATAACCAGGCATCATCATCTAAAATTCTTCCAAAGACTTGTCAAATCTGTACATGACAGAGAGATCATTTCTGCATTATAGGCATGGAAATGGTTGTAATTAACTGCCCAAGCCCAACTGCATGGTAAGAGAGATAATTATAAAGGAAGGCAAACCAATCTCAGCTTAATTATTCTGCACATGGATGGGGGCATTTTCAATAGCCTCCTGTTGTGCTATTGGAACCAGAGCAAGCTTGATTAGGACAGATTATGCCAGATTCTTCTTCATCCCAATAGTTACATTTACTCTCAAAGTAAAATGCAAGTAGTAACCGTTTGAACGTACAGAACTATTACAGAGAACTAAATTTCAGGTTGTTGAGAAAAAAGGGGGTAGTTTATACATTATATTGAGATTATACATCTGAGAAAAAAGATACTATTAGGCAAGGATGTAATTCTGATTTAACAGCAATGGCAACAAATTAAAATGTGTCGCTGTTTTTGACAGGTTTGGTACTAAAATACCTCTTTTATTTGATTTGTGCCATTATAGTATTTAGTGTAAAGAGAAGGAATAACTGTAATCTCCACTAAAAGAAAAGCAAAGCAACTGCTATTATTATTGTGATTAGACTTAGTATAAGTATTTTGATGTGATTTTAAGTTATATATTTTTAAAAATTGGTAAAAATTTATTTTGGGGAAAGCCGGGATGGCTCGGTGGGTTAAGTGCTCACTTTGCAACCCTGGGGACAGCAGATCGAATCCTGGCCCCTGCCCATGTGGACCCATATTCTGAACTGGGGGTGTTCCCAGTTCCTGCCTGATGCAGCCCCACGCCCACCTGTGGAATGAAACTATGTGAAAAACCAATGATGTGCAACTATGGAGAATGTCCTGGGCCCTCTCCCTTCTCTCTCTGTCTCTGTCTCTGTATCTCTCTCTCTCTCTCTGTCAAAAACAATAAAAATAAATCTTTAAAAAATTTATTTTGGTTCCTCTTTTAAAGCAAAGTAAAAGGATAGAATAGCACTGTTATCATAGTGATGTGCACAAATAATTATAATAATGGATGAAGTACACAGTACAAAGTGATAGATACTGAAGAAAAAACTATTAGAAGACTAATTAATATTATATGACTGTTTCTTATGAAATGTCCAGACATGTCTTTTATCAATATTTTTTTGTTCCTGTACTATGTCATTTAAAAATAACTTAAATACTTAAAATATACACTGAAACACATTAAAACAAGGATTAAAATATACACCACATAGAGGAGACCGCTGGCATTACATCAACAGAAAGTCAAACATATTTGCTACAAACACATCTCAAATATAGCTCTCAGTTTCCTGGAGTCAGCAAAAATATAAAATAAGCAATATCACCCTCAATGACTAATACATATGAGATGTGAAATATCTGTGATATATAATTCTGAGAAGAAATTGTTATGGGGAGTATTAAGTAATCTGACCTTCAGCCAACTTTTGTTTAAAAAACAAGCATAGAAATTAGTTACTGGGGATGCGGGATGGCTCAGTGGGTTGAATGCTCACTTTGCAGCCCTGGGGTCTGAGGATTGAATCCCAGCCCCTGCTCATGCGATCCCATATGATGAACTGGGGTGTATCCCCAGTTTAAATCTTACTGGGGCTTCCTATGTGTGAGGGCCCTGGTTCAGCTCCCACCATGGGCATGATTCCCATGTAGGAGGCCCCTAGCTTGCAGGGGGAATGCCTCCCATGTGGGAGGCCCCCAGCCTGATTTCTGCCTTACACAGCTGCGTGCCCACATGTGAAATGAAACTGAAATTGAAAACCTAATAACATATAACTATGGAAACTAGTCTGGGCCCTCTTCCTTCTTTATTTCTCTCTCTTTTTCTCACTCTCCATCAAAAACACTAAAAAGAAATCTTTAAAAATATATAAAATTAATTATTTTATTTGATCATTATTCTATATTTAATGGAATATCTATGAGAATCTAATGTTATATAGACCAATATATAATCTTGATATATTTTATTTATATCTATTTTATACCTTCATTCACTTTTGTTTTAATTTCCAATTCAATTTTTGTATTTTCTAATTCATTTGCTGTTTATTGTTTTAATACTGATGAAATAAAGTATACATTGAATATAAACTATATGATCATTTGAAAAATATTTTGAGGAAACTAAAAGAATAAATTATCTCATGATTGTATAGATATATAAAGCATGTGAAATGTTTCAAATGACGATGTTTGATTAAAATTAAGACATGATTACTTATTTTTCAATCTACACTTTTAAAAGTCAGTTTTTGTAACTAGTAGACACATGTAGCAAAAACCAGAAGATTAGCTATTTAGAGTTTCTTCATCTTTATTAAATTTATTGAGGTGACATTGATTTTTGTGTTCACCACACAGAGTCAATTCTCCCTTCACCATACGTAATATGATACTTATGTTTGTGAACTTGCCATTGTGCACTTACGTTGGCAGCACCGCACAAACAACTCAGTAAGGTTTTATAACCTTACTATATCAGTGTCTCACAGTTGTGTTCATGTATATGTGTGGCGGTGTGTTGCTGAGTAGCATTCCTTGTTGTATGTTTCTGTGTGCCATCGCGAGAATGTCGAAGCTTGAATTAGAGCAACAAACAAACATGAAATTTCTTGTTAAACTTGGTAAGAGTGGAAGTGAAGTGAGAGACATGTTAGTCCAAGTTTACACAGATAATGCTATGAAGAAATGGCAGTGTACAAATGAATTAAATAATTTTTTGAGAGGAAAAATAGGTGTCACTAATGAAGAGAGGTCAGGGTGGCCAGTAATGAGCAAAATGAACAAAAACTTTGCAAAATTTTGTCAAATTGTAGGGCAAAATTGTCAGCTGACTGTAAAAAGCATAGCAAACTGAGTAAACATTTATAGAGAAACAGCTAGAAAAATCTTCACTGAAAATCTCAATATGCGAAAGGTGTGTGAAAAAATGGTCCCAAAGCAGTTCACTGATGAACAAAAGCAGAGTCAAAGTTTGCCAAGACCTCTTAGAGAGGCAAGATGATGTTTTGGGGTATGTTATCACTGGTGATGAAATATGGGTGTACCAATATGACGCTGAAACAAAGCATCACAATTCACAATGGAAGTCAGCCAAATCTTCATGACCAAAAATGTTCCATCAGTCCAAGTCAAGAGTCAAAATGATGATGCTAATGTTTTTTGTTTGTTTGTTTTTGATATCAGAGGAATTGTTCATGATGAATTTGTACCAACTGGACAAATAGTCAACCCAATTGACTATTTGGAAGTGCTGAAAATACTGAATAAAAATTTAGACATAAATGACCTGAACTTTTCTCCAACAACTCAAGACTCTTGCATCATGACAATGCATCAGCTCACATGGCACAATCTGTAAGGGATTTTTTAGCCAGTCAACAAATAACTGTATTGGAAAACCCTACCTATTCACCTAATATGACCGCCAATGACTTTTTTCATTGACCAATATAAAGGAAATACTAAAAAGAAGACATTTTGATAACATTGATGACATCAAGGGTAATGAGACAGCACTGATGCAAAAGAATTCCAAAATTGCTTTGAAGGGTGGACTAAGTTCTGGCATTGGTGCATATGTTCCCAGTGGGAATACTTTGAAAGTAACCATAATGATATTCAGCAAGGAGGTATGTAACACATTTTCTAGAATGAATTCATGAACTTAATTGGCAGACCTTGTATATTTGTTCCCCTTTATCCACTTGTTTCACACACACCTCCACCCCTTAATCTCTGGTGTTCACTAAACTGTCTTTTGTGTCTATGAGTTTTTGCTTGTTTGTCTTATTAATATGCTGCTTTTAGTTTCATATGCCACGTATAACTGAAGTCATATGGGCTACTAAATAAGTGATTACAAGATAGTAATCTCTTCTCATTCTTGAAATTCTGCCTTTTATTTTAATGTGTCTCTTGAAATTATTTTTTCCTAAAATGTCTTAATAAATGGTTCTAGAAGCAGAATTTCCAATTTAATTATGAACCTGCTAGTGGTAGAAAGTGACCATTTTATAGTAACAAATATTTTATAGTGGCCTATAAGCACAATGACAATATTTTGGCTTAAAAGAATACAGAATCTCAAAATTTAGTAGACTAAAAATAAAGGAAAATGTGTGTTTCAAAAACTATTTCAGTAGTAAAAGAACTATTCAATACTTTTGTTTTACTTCAAAATCCTATGAATTATCAAATAATTGTTATTTACCTCCCTAATTCACACACTGCCAATCATATCATAAGAAATTATTTAGAAACTGTAAAAAAGTTTAATGTTGAGGAACAGAACTGTTACCAATATTATAGATCCTCTCACTTAAAGTCTTAGTGTTGTAAGGCAGCTTATACATAGTTAGTCTAAATTACCTCCCATATATAGGCAGTCCTTCTGCCAACTCTGCCAAACTGAATGCTTCCAGAAAAGAAGAAACTGTGTTGTTGTTGTTTTTTCAGGGATATGCAAAAGTTCCTCAATATAGCAAATTCAACTGCTATTTTGTAAGTATAATGGCTGTTCTTGAAAGTCCTACCTAAAGCAACAGATTGACAAAATTGAGAAATGTAGGTGTGTGTGCATATATATGTGTTGGTGTGCATGTATGTTTAGTTTATTAATATTGAGAAATTTGATGTCAAGGCCTGTTTTTAGTCTATCTTTTAAGTAGCATCAACCCTGTTCTTTTTACTGTAGCAAGATTAATTTTGCTTCATGATCAGAATTCAATGAAATGTTATAATTATTGCTTGATTTGCTTATTGTAGTTTTCTGGAAATTCTTCCTGCTGGCTGTGAAATTAATCTACCATGTAAGTGTCCTAGAGGTTACTGGTGTGCTAGGCATTTTTTGTGTTTCCTCTTACTCTCTTTCTTTTCCTTCTCCCTGATCTATTAGTGGTTGACTTATGCAAACTAGAGTTCTCCATCCTCCTTGTCAATGAACCAAGCTTCTCCCGTTTTTCTCCAGTTCTAAGAATTTCTTTATTATTGATAATATTTACACAATTTCTCATTCAGATCATAGCAAAATTTGACACGAGGGTTATACAGATCTAGCTGTAGGTAGAAGATGATTTTACAAACAAAAGTGAGGATAGTCATCCCAGAGAGGCAAGGAGACAGGATGGAGCTGCAGGTGGCTTTGCTGCATCAGGGGCTGGAATGGCACTGTTATTCTACTCTTTTCATTTTCCACATGGAGTGTGCAAGGGTGGAGAGAAAGAGTTCTACCATTTTCCTTCTCTGCATTTGTGGACTCTTCAGCAGTGACTCTAACCCATACTTAGAGATCCTCCCCATGATTGATTTCCCTTACTCAGTGGCCACAGATCCTGAGCTCAGGTAAGCTTATTTTCTCCTTTGTCCTTCCATTTCTCAGAATGCTTGTTGCTTCCCGTGTTCACTTAACTCTGATTTTCTCATTATCTACTATTTCCCCTTCTAGAATTTTTAGGCATATTTGTATGTAAAATCTTTTATCACATGCCCTTTATCAAGTTACTAATATTCTTTTGGTTTTCTTGCTGGACACTGACTTAAATCACTTCTATTCTCTGATGTTGGACTAGTTAAACGACAATCTAGAGGGACAAAGGCATTATATTAATATTGTTTGTTCATTGTTATGAAAAACAAAGAAAAAGGGGTTAGTGAGAATAATAAAAATCTGGCAATAATGCCTCTAGGTTTTAGTTTATGTACTAGAACAGTCTGAGCTAATAGAGTCACAGTTTTCCTCAAAGACAACTGAAAGGCTGTATAAAAAATTTACAATAAAAATTTAGTTAGTAACTAGTTATTAAAATGTAAACATATTTTACATTTTACATATCAGTAGTAAAACACATGCCAAAATACCATAACCAGTTCTGCTAGAATTTCTTGCAATTCCTCAAAAGAAAAATGTCTAATAATACCTATTCATTAGCAAACATTTATAAACTTATATAAGTCAAAAAGGTAATATTTCAATAAATAAGTAGATGTGACATTCTTTCTGCTTTTTCTAACATTGAAACACGATGTTTTAGTCTTTTCTGATACAAATCTCTCGGACATTTTTTATTATTATTAAGTGCAACTTCCTGCAAATAAAAATTTTTGGGGTGTTTTGACTTAATGCAATGTCTCTATTAAATAGTGATTTAAAAAAAAAAGTAATATTTCTTTGTAAAGCATTTTGTAATTTACTCCATTTTCCCTGGTAATATATATATATATATATATTTTTTTTCTTTTTTACCCTGTGGCAAGAACAAATAAGACAAAATAGTTTCTTTCCTATATTTGTGTTGCCTAGAAGTGGTTCATATTTAAAATTTATTCTTTCACCTTGGAGAATCTGACAAGGACAAATGGTTCATATATCAGAAAATACCCTGAACTGTGAGGTGAGGCTCTTGTACTTTGTGTACACAGTGTCCTACAGAGGTGACTATAATGACTATAATATATCATCTGGAAATGGGGCTGCAGAAACAGGGTGAATCCACATCCTAAGAACAAAGGTTATTTATTTCTGCTGTTTTGAAAAGAGCTGCTAGAAGCATTTTTCTAATGGTCCTAATGAGTCTCTGAAGACCTTGCTTCTTGTCTTATTTCTTATAGTCCCCAAAATAGAAGTCAGTACTTGTACAGAAATAGAGCTAGATAAATAAATTGAAGAGGATTTTATAAATCACTTTATTTCATGTTTTTCTCCCTGAATGGACTTCAAGAGAGTTTAAGCTTCTATTCTATGTTTATCCTTTACCTCCTCAGGAAACTCAAACAGTTAATAAAAAATATATATACATAACATATGCTAAAAGAGTAATTCATATCCTTTAGGTCTTAAAGGTACAGCACTTCCTGACCATGCCCAGAATCATTCAAATTATATATATATATATAAAATTGTTTTTGACAGAGGCAGAGAGAGACAGAGAGAAGGGGGAGGGCCCAGAACAGTCTCCATGGTTGTACATTATCAGTGTTTGACATGTTTTGTTCCACACAGGTGGGCAACAGCTGCATGGGGCAGGAACTGGCTGGGGTTCTCCCACACGGGAGGCACACCCTCACAAGCAAGCCAGGGTCCAAACTGCGGGGAGGGGCAAGAACCCAACTGTGGGCCTCCCACATGGGAAGCATGCCCCAGTTCAGCATATGGGTCTGCAGGGGCCAGAGCCAAGATTTGATCTTCAGTCCCTGGGGCTGCAAAACAAGTGCTTAACCTGCTGAGCCATCCTGGCTTCTGCATTCAAATATATTTTAATCTCATCCTCTGACTATTTATCTAGTATATTCATTACTATGATTTCTGAATATCAAATATATAAATTTCCCTTGAGAGAACAGTTTTGTTTGCTATAAGAGCATTTATTACCTTAACAACAGTCTTGGCAATTTTATAATTTGGGAATTATACAAAGCACTTAAGTCTGTATAGTTATTTACAGAATTTTGCCTTGAACTAGACATTATTATTTATAATTTATTGAAATTAGGAATAGAAGAGACTAAATAGATCTAAATATAACTGACATAATTAATATAGGCAATCACTCTGGGAGCTTTTAAAACTGGGCCTTATCAACATGGCAACCTGATGGGTGAGCAGTAATTCCACCCAGCAATTCATCAACATAGGTCTGAGACTAGAATATTCTATCTCAGAAGGGAATAAACTCTTAGTAAAATCAGCTCAAATCTTAAGACTTACTTATATTTAGTTTGGAACAAAGAGACAACTTAAATATTTTTGAGAGAATAACTAAATTGTTATGTATTTACAGTGAATGGTTTATTTTTCAGAGTAGAGAAAAATATGTATACATCTTAGTGGTTCCACTTGACATTTCATAATATGGCCATTTTTACTTCTGAAAGGACATATCACTTGCCACACTTTCTCACTCCTGTGCCTATTTATGGATCCAGTTACAAACTTCTTTCCACATTTTCTTACCTTTCTCTACTAAGAGCATTCTATATGATTTACTTTCTATTAAAGGGAGCATCAAAATTACTACTCCACCTAATCAGTGACACTGTAAACACAAAATTTTCAACATTCACTAAGTTCCTAAATACATCACAAAAGCACTTAATTCTCTACACCAAGCTTTGTCTAACCTGTGGGCTGCAGGCTGAATGCAGCACAGGACAGCTATAAATGTGGCCCAACACATATTTGTAAACTTTCTTAAAACATGAAATTTTTTTTTTTTTTTTAGCTCTTCAGTTATCACTAGTGTTAGTGTATGTTGTGGGTGGCCCAAGACAATTCTTCTTCCAGTGTGGCCTGGGAAAGTCAAAAGATTTCACACCCCTGCTCTACACCATTAAAAAAAATGTGTACACAATGGCAAGTGCTTTTATTTCTCTCTCTTATCAACAGGAGTGTGTGTACATGGGGATGTCAGGATGGCTCAGCAGGTTGAGTGCTCACCTTGCTGACCCCGGATCGAATCCCAGCGCTTGCCCATGTCGACCCATATGCTGAACTGGGGAGTGCCCCCAGTTCAGTTCTCACTGGGGCGAGACCCTGGCCCAGCTCCTGCCCTGTGCAGCCCCACCCACCTGTGGAATGAAACTATGTGGGAAAACCAATGATGTGCAACTATGGAGACTGTTCTGGGTCCTCCTCCTTCTCTCTGTCTCTGACTGTATCTCTCTCTCTCTCTGTCAAAAACAATAAATAAATTTAAAAAAAAAAGGAAGAGTGCATGTACATTGTTGCCTTTTAATTATGTGACATAAATTCATGCTTCTCTGAACATAAACTATAGAGTTTAGTTTTATGTCTTGAAATAGCATTTTAAGTAAGATAAATAGGCTTATTTACTAAATAACAAAAGCAAAATTGAAATTCTGTTGAAGCTAATCATAAAAAATGCAGTCTTTCCCCTACCAAAGTTGGGAATTAGAAGAGAATGTGGGAATTCTTAACTCTGTACATAATAGCCTATTTTAAAAATTATCTTAGTAGTCCAATGAAAATGTTCTAATTTGATCACCATCTAAAGTCATTAAAATTTCTGAAAACACATATAAAGCAGAATACTCTGTGCTAAACAGCAGAACACTGTATGGATAGACATTTAAAAACTATATTGTCTTATCTCTGAGTTAGTTAAATAACTGGATCTAGTCCTAAAAAGTTAAAATGATATCTTATTGAATTAAAAAAAAAAACACAAGAAAAGTGTTTATCTGCACAATATTTAGACATTTTGTTAATTATTCTTGATTTTTTTTCATTTTTACATAATTTGGAAGTAGGAATTATAATGAATCCTTGAAAATTTCTTTAAAATTTTATCTATGGTTGAAATATACTGAAATTCTCTAAGCTCAATTCCCATGAGAAGTCTGATTATAATAAATCGCTCCTATTGCCTCATTTGGTTGAGCAGGGCCATTTATTTTATTTAACATGAATGAGTAACTTATTCTTATGGACTATATTATTTTAAATAAGTTCAGGTTGCAAAAATAAGAATTATTATCCTTCTTGCCTATTACATTTAGAATCAGTGCCATATAAAATACTCATAAGAATAAATTGTTAAAAGATTTTAAAATATGCTATATTTTAAAACTCAGAAATATATCAACTCTGTTAATAAATCTGCAATAACAGCAATAATATTTTCCTTTTATTTTATGTAATTTATAGTACTAATGCTTTCTTTTCATTATATCATAGACAAAATATGTTTTCCCTCAATCATAAAACTAAATGATATAGCGCACTATTGGCTATTCATCATTTTAAATCATATGTATTCCATTTAAATAACAAAATAATAAATAAAATACTTATAAAAATATAGTCTAGGGAAAGCTGGGATGGCTCAGCTGGTTAAGCGCTCACTTTGTAACCCCGGAGATCTAGGATCGAATCCTCGCTCCAGCCCAGGCGGACCCATATGCTAAGCTGGGTTGTGCCCCCAGTTCAGTTCTTGCCAGGGCCTATGTGGGAGGCTCGTGGCCCAGTTTCTGCCATGTGCAGCCCCGCGCCCACCTGTGGAATGAAACTATATGGAAAACTAATGCTGTCAACTATGGAAACTGCTCTGGGCCCTCCCCCCTTCTGTGTGTGTGTGTGTGTGTATGTGTGTGTCTTTCTCCCTCTGTGTCAAAAACACAATAAAAATAAATCTTAAATTTTATATAGTATATTTTAAATGATTAAATGAAAATAGTTGGTTCATACTTAAAGAAGTGAATT